>VWYK01060759.1:20377-35553 GCA_013399775.1 Semnornis frantzii | reverse complement strand
GCGGGGACGGGGAGGTGTGCCTGCATGTTGAGTGTGCAAGGAAAGGAGCTGTGCCCGCACAGTGGGCGCATGGGGAGGGGGAGCTGTGCCTGCACGTTGAGTGTGCAAGGAAAGGAACTGTGCCCGCACAGTGTGCGCACAGGGACAGGGAGCTGTGCCTGCACGTTGAGCGTGCAAGGAAAGGAGCTGTGCCCGCACAGTAGGCGCGCGGGGACGGGGAGCTGTGCCCGCACAGTGGGTGCGTGGGGACGGGGAAGTGTGCCTGCATGTTGAGTGTGCAAGGAAAGGAGCTGTGCCCGCACAGTGGGCGCATGGGGACGGGGAGCTGTGCCCACGCAGTGGGTGCGCGGGGACGGGGAGCTGTGCCCACACAGTGGGTGCGTGGGGACGGGGAAGTGTGCCCACGCAGTGGGTGCAGAGGGCAAAGGGCTCAGGGATGGGGACTCCACAGGGGACTGCTGCCCCTGCTGCTCCGCCGCTTGCCCATGCCGCTGTCAGTCAATGGTGCAGGCAGCAGTGCTGCTGGCTTCTGATTTTAAGCTGTGTATTTAAGAAATTTTGTGGGTTTGTTGTTTTTTTTTGTTTTTTTTTTTTTTTGACCAAAATCAGTCCTTCTAGAGGTAGCTGTCACCTGGTGGAAGGAAAGGGTTGGGTATTTTTGGTGGGGTTTAAATCTCAATGTCCCATCAAGCTTTCTAAAGCTGTGCTGGTTTTGGGGTCTCTGCTGAGATAAAGGCTGGTTGGGGTTCATTGGGGCAAGCTGAAGGGGTCTCAGCTCCACCATGGAAACATCTGACCAGGGTCACAGAATCATAGACAGGCTGGGTCACTGCTTGGTAGGAGCCCTAGAGCAGGAGCTGGGATTAGTAATAATAAGAATAATAACAAAAGTAGTAATGGCAATAATAATAACAGCTACAGCAATAAATGGTGCTGCTACGCTATGAGTGGGCACACCGACGGCTGTGTAGCCAATGCTGCCACCTGCTGCCGTGTGACACCACTGTCCCCTTGAACATTACCACAGCCAGGAAAGTCCTGTTGGCTGGGAACGGGCACCCCAAGGGCTGGCTGGGCATGGGGACATCGTCAGCACCAAGCTTCCAGCTGGCTTTCTGCATGCACTGGGGAAGGATGTTGCTTTCCCATCCCTCCCCACCATGCTGCAGCTCCTTGTGACCCCCAGGCTGGCTTTCCCCCGACATGCCTTTTGTTTTATCTCATCCTCATCATCACCTTCACCTTTTATTTTTCTAACTTTTTTTTCCTCTAACAGATAAAAGAGTTCTAAGCGAACCCAAAAGCCACCGTAAGTGTTCATTTCATGGCCATTTTGTTTCTTTGCAAGGCATTGCTTTGGCTTTGGTCTGTCACATCCATGCTAGAGGTCCTCAGCAGCTGGGGCAGGACACGGGGCACAGAAGGATAAGGGTGCAGATAAAGGACACCCCAAGGTTCCAGTGCACGTTAAAACTCTGCCCTCTGCTTTGCAGCTCTGCTCCCATTCTCCTTTTTTTGCTGCCTGAAGTTCTTGGGTGCACCATAAGCTCAAAGAATAGTGGGGTTTGGAAGGGACCTCTGGAGATGATCTAGTCAAAATCCTCTCCTAAAGCAGGGTCACCCAGAGCAGGTTGCCTAGGATTGTGTCCAGGAGGGTTTTGAATATCTCCAGAGAAGCAGCCATGATGCAGCTGGTGTCTCATCACCAAAACTACTGTAGGTATCAACACTTCTTCATGAGGACTCCCCCTTCTTTTAGTTGGGGGTGCTGGAGGCATCAGGGTTCCTGTTTCTGGCCTTCAGAGAAGAGGAACTTGGGAATAAGGTGACAGCTCCCACAAGTGGTATAATCCTAACATGGCTTGGGATAGAACTTCACTCTAGTATGAAACCAAGAGATGGAGGTGAGCAATGAGGGAGGAAGAAGGAAAGGTTGAGCTGGGAGCTTGGGCATGCATTGCTTTCCCCCTTCATCCCTCTCCTTCCTGGGCAGATCTATCTGAGACACACCAGGCATTTAAAGATGGAGAGCCTCATGGCAAGGCAAGGGAAGATGTGGGAGCCGAGTGGTGCCTGTGTAGAGACAGTGACACTTGATCTTCATGGATTTCTGGAGGGTCATATTTATGGGATGTGTGATTAGGTGTTAGGTTCTCCTCAGGGCTGTCTCTGCTGGGATGTGAGGGTTGATAGCTTCATGAATCTGAGCTGGGATTCTTGGTGTTCAAGTAAAGTTTGCATGAGGTGTAGTGAAGTGTCCTCTAAAGGTCTGAGGGATTCACCCTCATCTCAATCTCTGTCATCACTCTGACTTCTGGGCTGCTCATAGAGAACACCCTACACCCTTCTGCCACAGCCTGTCAAGCAGGCCTGCAGCCCATCTTCCCCTTCAGGCCTAGATCCTGAGTTAGCAGTAGGCTCGGGGAGCACCAGTGGGTCTTGACATGCATTTCTGGTTCTCCTTTTTCACCTCCATTTCTTTCATCCCTCCCAGTGCTGGAGGCCACAGGTGACGTGGCCCTGTATGCTGGGCTGGTGGTGGCTATTTTTGTCTTCATCGTGATCCTGATGGCTGTGGGGGTGGTGGTGTACCGGAGGAGATGCCGGGATTTCGACACGGACATCACAGACTCATCAGCTGCTCTGACTGGAGGCTTCCACCCTGTCAACTTCAAGACCTCCCGGCATGGTAAGAGCCATAACCCATGCAGGTCCTCCTCACCAGCTCAAGCCCAGGCAGAGTGGTCCCTGGTGGACCTCCAGGCCCAGTTTCTAGGGGAATATCACCGATCATTTAGTCCAACCCCACTGCTAAAGGAAGATCACCCACAGCAGATTGCCCAGGATCATAACATACAGGTGGGTTTGGAATCTCTCTGGAGAAGGAGATTCCACAACCTCTCTGGGCAGCCTGCTCACAGCTCCAGTCCCCTCACAGCAAAGAAGTTTCTCCTCTTCAGATGGAACCTCCTTGGTTCCAGTTTGTGCCCGTTGCTTTTTGTGCTGTTGCTGAGAACCACTGAAAAGAGTTTGTTCCCATCCTCTTGCCCCCCACCCTTTAGCTCTTGCTAAGTATTGATCACATTCCCCCCTCAGGATGCTCTTCTCCAGGCTTAACAGCCTCAGGGCTCTCAGCCTTTCCTCCTCGTCAGACATGCTCCAGGACCCTCAGCATCTTCATAGCCTCTGTTGGACTCTCTGCAGTCTCTCTTGAACTGAGGAGCCCAGAATTGGATATACTACCTCCAAATGTGGCTTCACTAGAGCAGAGTAGAGAAAAAGGAAAACCTTCCCCAACCTGCTGGCCACACTCTTCTGCTGAACAAGTGCCTGGTGGAAGGCAGAGAGGTGCAGTCCAGTGCTGTACCTGTTGTTACCTCCTGCACTCCCTCCATCCCTTGCTGGCGAGGAAGGCTTCTCACAGGCATCTCTTCCCATCAAGCAGTGCTTTTTCATCTCCTTGTTTCCACATCCATCTTCATCCTATCTGTGTTTCCTCCTTGTGCAGACAACCCCCAGCTGCTGCACCCCTCGATGCAGCCAGACCTGACTGCCAGCGCTGGGGTGTACCGCGGCCCCATGTACGCCCTGCAGGACTCCTCTGACAAGATCCCCATGACCAACTCCCCCCTGCTCGACCCCCTCCCCAACCTCAAGATTAAGGTCTACAACTCCTCCACCACCTCCTCCTCACCGGGGCTCCATGATGGGACAGATCTGCTTGGGGGAGTCCCCACTACTGGCACCTACCCAGGGGACAACACCAGGGATGGCCACTTCGCCAACGTGCGGAACAAAGCCCTGGGCTCCCAGCATCTCCTCGGCTTGCCCCGGGAGCACGGCAACAGTGCCAGTGGCACATTTGGCTACCTGGGAGGAAGGCTCACCATACCAGGCACTGGTAAGCCCTGGGCTGGGGTGGAGAGTGACGTTGGCTATTGAATGATGGAGGAGTTGCTCTTCTCTGCCCTTTGCTATCCCAAAGCTGGCTCAGAAAATCACAGAATACATACGGTTGGAAAAGACCTAAAGATCATTCAGTCCAAGCCTCAATCCAGCACTGAAGAGTCAACACCAAATTGTGTTCCTAAGTGCCAGGTCCACACGCTGCTTAAATACCTCCAGGGACAGTGACTCCACCACTGCCTTGGGCAGACCTTTCCAACGTTTGAGAACCCTTTCAGTGAAGAAATATTCCCTAACATCCATCCTGAATCTCCCCTGGCACAGCTTGTAACCATTTCCTCTAGTCCTGTCACTTGCCACCAAGGAGAAGAGGCTGCCCCCTCCTTGCTCTAAACCTCCTTTCAGGTAGCTGTAAAGAGTGATGAGGTCTCCTCTCAGCCTCCCCTGCTGCAGGCTGAACAAGCCCAGCTCCCTCAGAAGGAAGGCAGCAAGCTATTCCAAAGCCAGGCTTCCCAGGATAGAGGTCACAACCTCTTGAGACTTTCCTGGCTAGTGCTGCCATCAGTCCAGGGCTGGTGTCTTATAGCTGAGCAGCACCTGGAGATCAGTAATAGATTAACAGAATCACAGAAAGATCCAGGTTGGAAAAGCCCCTCAGGATCACCAAGTCCAACCTATAATCCTATTCTGCAAGATTCACTTTAAACCATATCCTTAAGCACCATGTCCAGATGACCCTTCAACACATCCAGGGTGGGCGACTCCACCACCTGCCTGGGCAGCTCATTCCAGTGCCTGGCCACTCTCTCCATGAAAAACTGTCTCTCCTGTGGTGCTGCTGCCCTTGTGCTCACCAGCAGGGCGGAGGGGTGGCTCGTCCCTCGTTTTCTGACTAACTCCTGTCTGTGCTGTGCTAGGGGTGAGCCTGCTGGTGCCCCACGGAGCCATCCCCCAGGGCAAGTTCTACGAGATGTACCTGGTCCTCAACAAGGCAGAGAACGCCCTGTAAGTCACACTGCTGCTACCCAAGCTTCTGCTCTATGTGGTGGCCATGAGGCTTTCTTTGTAACCAGTGTGCCCTCTCCCCTCACCAGCCTGCCCTCGGAGGGCACGCAGACGGTGCTGAGCCCGGCGGTGACCTGCGGACCCACCGGCTTGCTCCTGTGCCGCCCTGTTGTCCTGACCGTTCCTCACTGTGCCGACGTTGGCTCCTCAGATTGGATTTACCAGCTGAAAACACAGTCCCACCAGGGAAACTGGGAGGTAAGGTGGGAACCCAACCCCTGCAGCCGCAGAAGACCGTGAGCAGTGTGGGTTGCAGCCCCCTGGATGACGGGCTGACCCTCAGTCTTGACCGCCTGCAGGAAGTTGTGACCTTGGATGAGGAGACCCTCAACACTCCCTGCTACTGCCAGTTGGAAGCCAAATCCTGCCACGTTTTGCTAGACCAGCTTGGCACCTATGTCTTCGTGGGAGAGTCCTACTCCAGGTCAGCCATCAAGAGGCTCCAGCTGGCAATCTTTGCACCCACCATTTGCACCTCCCTGGAGTACAACCTCAAAGTCTACTGCCTGGAGGACACGCCAGATGCTCTGAAGGTAATATCACCTTGTAATACTGGCACAGGCTGCCCTTGCTTCCCAAACTTGCTTGTGCTGGCAGTGAGATGCTGCCTGGCACCTCTCGGGATGTCTTGGCCCAAGGGAGAAGACAATCTGATGCAACTGCCTGCAAAGTGACCAAAGTGAAATAATAGACATGTTTACTGCTTTCCCTATCCATCCTTCCTTACCCTCTCTGATGGGAACAAGGAAGGTGTTGCTCAGCTCTCCTACTGGGCTCCCTTTCTGCATACCTTTCATGAGAGGTTTTGCTGCTGCTGGGTGGGTTTTCTCATGCCATCACGTAATCCCAGCATGGTGGGGGTTGGAAGAGATCTCCAGAGATCATCTAGCTCAAGCCCCTGCTAAAGCAGGGTCACCCACAGCAGATTGAGTTGTTCAAAATACATGTACATGGCACTATGGGACATGGTTTAATGGCCATGATGGTGTTAGGTCAATGGTTGAACTCAAGGATCTTGGGGGTTTTTTCCAACCCAAACAATTCTGCAATTCTGTGTCCAGGCAGGTTTGGAATCTCTTTGGAGAAGGAGTATTTGGACAGCTTGGTCCAGTGCTCCACCACCCTCTAAATAAGGAAGTTTTTCATCACGATAAAAAAGCAAACCCAAAACGCTGCCACTTGCTGCTGTGCTGTGTCTTGGTTTTCTATGGAATATGTCAGTTCTCCATGGACACCTCTCTCCCCTCCTTGGGAGAGTTTTGTGGCATAGATACCACCAAGTGCAACATGGGAAGCTGGAGCTGTGATGCTTTACCTGCTTGGGCCACCAATGTGGTGGCTGATGGATTCCTAGTGACTTGTTCTGTGCTGTCAGGATAGCTGCAGTGCCTCTAGGTGGGGATGGAGACATGACTCTGGCTCCTTGATTGTATTTTCCTTCTAAGAGCTGCTGATGTAATGCTAGGATGATGTTAAAGACAGATTGGGTGACCTTTGTGTTGGGCCTTTGCATTTTCTGAGGCATACAGAGGCATATGTGCATGCTCAGCTGTTACAAACTTCACAGAATCACAGAATGGTGGGGGTTGGAAGCAACCTCTGGAGATCATCTAGTCCAACCCCCTGCTAAAGCAGAGTCACCCCCAGCAGGCTGCCCAGAATCACAGTGTCACAATGTGATTTGGAATCCCTCCAGAGAAGTAGACCCCCACAACCTCTCTGAGCAACCTGCTGCAGGGCTCCAGCACACTCACATCAAACAAGTTTTTCTTCATGTTCAAATGAAACCTCCTGAGTACCAGTTTGTGCCCATTGTCGCCCCTTGTCCTGTTGCTGGGCACCACCAAAGGGAGTTTGGCATAGCTGGGGATGGCATGTAAGATGAGTTGTCTCTTGGAGGGCAGCTGGCAAGGCAGCAAAGGGTGTTCTTCTCAGGAGGCCTCCCTGTGGGCTGGTTGCTGCTGCTGGCTCCTCTTAGCAGGAACATGCCTGGCTTTGGATATGGAGTGGGGAGAGAGGCAGCCCTTGCTCTTCTCCTGGGTTTCACACTGCCTGTCCTGCTGCCCGCAGGAGGTGCTGGAGCTGGAGCGGACACTGGGTGGCTACCTGCTGGAGGAGCCCAAGCCCCTGCCCTTCAAGGACAGCTACCACAACCTGCGTCTCTCCATCCATGACATCCCTCATGCACTATGGAGGAGCAAGCTGCTGGCCAAGTACCAGGTGAGGGGCTGAGGCAGGAGCAGCTGGCATCCCAGACTGGGGACACCATCTTCAGCCAGGCACCAGAGTTGTGAGCAGCCTGGTCTTAGCTCCGCAGTTGTATCCCAAAGGGATGGAGAAGGAAGGGGAACCAGTTCTCTGGTCTTCCCTGGTGGGATGTGGTCTGTGGGGTCCCTCCATCTCATCTCATCCCCATGAGGTGGCTGGAGGAGCTGGGATCTCCTGAGGGAACTGCTGGAGCCTTTGCTGAGCCCATGCTTTGATCTGCAGGAAATCCCTTTCTATCACATCTGGAGCGGCAGCCAGCGAGCCCTGCACTGCACCTTCACGTTAGAGAGGTACAGCCAGGCCTCCACCGAGCTCACCTGCAAGATCTGCGTCCGGCAGGTGGAAGGGGAAGGGCAGATCTTCCAGCTGCACATCGCGTTGGGAGAGGTGAGTGGTGGGGGGACAGCAAGAGGCCACACCCGGGACGCACTCTGTGCTGTAACACCTGGCTCTGTTCTTCCCCTTGCAGCACACCAGCACCTTCGACACCCTTCGCTCTCACCACAGCGGCGGCACCGCCACCACCACCCAGGTGGGACCCTATGCCTTCAAAATCCCCCTCTCCATCCGGCAGAAGATCTGCAACAGCCTGGATGCCCCCAACTCCAGAGGAAATGACTGGAGGCTTCTTGCCCAGAAGCTTTCCATGGACCGGTGGGTCTGCTTATCCTTTGCTTTCCCCTCCTGTGCCCTGGGTGGGGAGGAGGAGCTTCACTCTGCTCCCTGCCTACTGCAGGCATCCAGCTATATAGGTCCACCTTTAAATCACAAAATCATAGAATGGCTTAGGTGGGAAGGGACCTTAGAGACAATCTACTCCAACCTCCCTGCCCTGGACAGGGATGCCTCTCAACTAGACTTGGCTGCTCAAGGCCTCATCCAGCCTGGCCTTGAACACCCCCAGAGAGAAGGCATCCACAACCCCCCTGGGTAACCTATTCCAGAGTCTCACAACTCTCATACTGAAGAACTTCTTCCTAAGATCCAGTCTAAACCTACGCTCCCTCAGCTTAAAACCATTCACCCATATCCTGCCACTAGACAACCTCGTGAAAAGTCCCTCTGCAGCCTTCCTCTAGGATCCCTTAAGCTACTTGAAGGCAGCTAGGAGGTCCACCCCCAGAGTCTTCTCTAGGCTGAACAACCCCAGCTCCCTCAGCCTATCCTCATAGCAGAAGTGTTACAGCCCCGTAATGCTAAGAAACATGGTTTGGTAGTGACTTGGTGGTTGGACTTGATGGGAAAAGACCTCTCAGGTCATCAAAACAATTGTAGGACAAAGATGGGTCTGTGGAGACCATATCTATATGGTTTATATCTATGCATCATCTATATCATCTGTGCATCATCTGTAACATCTCTATCTATGCATCCATCCGTGCCACAGTCCTGGCTCTCTGGTCACTTTGAACTGGCCCTTATATGTCTGAGACCATGCTTGTGCTTGCTTCTGCCTGAGTTCACCTTCGAGGACAGAAGGAGGGGAGGGTAGTTCCAACAAAACAAAGCTTACCTTGCTTCTGCATGAATGCCAGCTCTGTACAACAGTTGAAGACAGTATCTGGAGGGCTTTAGCATTTGTGTTATGGCATTTCCATCAGGGTTCATCTTGCAGACAGATTTGCTGCTCCAGCATCCTTCCCCCTTGAGGGCTGGACTAGATGACCTTTGGAGGGCCCCTCCAACTCAGATTATTCCATGAATATTTCCATCCTCAAAGGACACTGCACCAATGTGGACCTCCTCTCTGTTTCCCTTTTGTAGGTATCTGAATTACTTTGCCACCAAAGCCAGCCCCACCGGGGTGCTCCTGGACTTATGGGAAGCCAAGCACCAAGACGATGGCGATCTCAACACCTTGGCCAGTGCCTTAGAAGAGATGGGCAAGAGTGAGATGCTGGTGGTCATGGCCACGGAGGGAGACTGCTGATGATGCTCCTTGCAAGCAGGAGGACAAAACCTGGGGGGCAAGGGTGGGAGACCCTTCCCTGATGGCTGCAGAGAGGGCACATCCAGCCCCAGGCAATGGCTGAGCAAAGAAGGGCCGAGGGCAGCACTTCTCCCTCCCTCACTGCATCACTGTCAGCCTTAGAGACCCATCCTCAGCGTTTACAAGCAATTCAAGTGTTACACAGCATTCCTCCTCCTCTTCCTCCTCCTTCTCGTGGTGTGGGGAAGAATTAGGGCTTCTTGAGTCGGGACAGGGGCTTTCCTTCTCCTCCTTCATTTGGGTTCAACTCTTCCTCCTCCTCCACCTTCTTTTTTCTCCTCTAATAGCATTTCTGCGTTGAAGAGATGAGTACAATCCAGGCGAAGGCTTCTGTCGAGAGCTTCAAGACAGCTCAGCAAGGCAAATAAGAAAGAAAAAAAAAAAGAGAGAAAAAAAAAAAGTAACCACAAAACAAAACCAAGAAGAGTTTCTTAGGAAACGCAAATAATTTATTATCCAGATCTATGGATGAGTCCTTTTTGCAGAAAAAAAAAAAAAAAAGAAAAAAAAAAGAGTCAGATTTAATAAACCTTTTTCTTTTTGTGTGTGTGTGTGTGAGAGAGCAAGAGAGTTGCTGTGGTCAAGGTGGTAGCAAGAGAAGAGAGACTGATGTGGACACCCTTTTGTAGGAAGAAGTGTGTGGAGCAAAATGTGTTTACATGTCCTGGGATCTCCTGGGGAGTCTTGTAGGGTGAAGTGCCTCTACATCCCTCTGCTTCAGGGCCACCTCAGACCCTCCCCAAGAGTTTTGTTTTGTTTTCCTTGCAAAGTCCCTTTTTCCCAGCAGCAGTGCCCGGTGGAGTGAGGAACCCCTCTCTGCCTGCAAAGAGGGATGAGGGATGTAGGGATTGGGGTGGGAAGTGTGTCCAGATAAGGTTCTTTTTAATGAATTTTCCTCTGGAATCATCTGGGGGAGCTTTTTAGGATGAGTGCGCCCTTTCTTCATCACATCACTTCAGTACAAACCAAAGACTTCACTCCTGCACCAAACCCCTACCCACGGGGCAAAGCTGGAGGGGAGGGGGTGTTTTAAACCCACAGTGAGCACACAAAGCCTGGGTTCAGGGGTCAGAGGGGAGGAGGTAAACAGCTTATGGAAGGGTCTGGGGTGAGCAAAGCATTGGCAGATCAGGGTGCAGCCCCTCGCAAACTACGCTGGTCTCAGAGCTGTGTGCTCCTGCCCTGTTTTTGATGCAGTATTTCAGCAAAGAGTGGGGAAGACCTCAGTATCTCCAAGCTGCAAGCCAGGCTGAGTATTTTCACGTGAGGGATGGCATCTTCTGGTGATAGGGTTTTCATCCTCCTTCCCCCGCCCTGCCCCGTAGTAGACTTTTACTAAGGATGGAGAAGTTGTGGGATGAATGGAAAGCGATCATGGGGTAGGTCCCTCACAAGGATATGGTGTCTCAATGAAGGTAAAGATATAGACTGCCTGCAGGTAGATCATAGTGACTCAGCAAGTGCTACACCTTAGAGATTTGTCTGGTATTTATAACAAAAAAATAATAGGGCAGGGATGAGCTCAGCTCAGGATTAGGTTTAGATCACGGCGAGGCTGTGGATCCCTCCATCAGTGCAAGTGTTAAGAGCAGGCTCGGAGCAGGTCCTGCTTTGGGCTGCGATGCCCTGGCCTGGCACCATGGGGCGATGCTGGGGAGCAGAGCAAACTCAGGGAGCCCTGCCATGAGCCAGAGCATTGCCTTTGCCAGGCGGCTCGGCGGGAGCTGATTTCAGTATTGCGTGGGCACGGGTGCGAGTCCTCCTCTCGGGAGCTCTTGAAACAGTGGCTGAACGCGTGGAACTGCTCCCTGCTGTGTCTTGAGCTCTCTGGGCTTCATTTCTTGCTGGGTCTTCGGGGCTGTGGGATCTTCTTCATGTGGGTGGGAAGACTTCTGCTGGGTCAGCTCCTCTGTCACGTGAGGTCCCTTAGGCTGCGTTTGAGCATCCAATTGCTGAGCCCTGCCTCTGAGCTGAGAGGGGGAGCAAGCACGTTTAGAATCGAAGGAGGAACTGATGGATCGAAGTTGCTGCTGGTGGTTTATAGGGCTTCTTTCTCAGCACTGCTGTGCTCTGTGAGATGAGATCCTCTTCTTTTGGGTCTCATCTGAATCTCTCATTCTCGCTGTCTGGCTCATGGACCACTGCAGTGGCAGACATGCAGGCCCGTCCGCCCATCCGTCCCGCCTCCGTCTGCCTCCATCCCCATCCGTCCACGTTTGTCTTCCCCTTCCTTTCAGCAGGCAGCAGCTGTCTGTATCCACCCAGGTGTTTGGGGGGGGTGGTGGTGTTCTCCCCATTTTTTTAGTCCTGCAGGACAGTGGGGAGGTCTCCTGAGTGCCTGCGTCCATCTCCCATGGGTGCCAGCTCCTGGGAGCCCTCCACGCCTCCCTCTATGACCGGAGGTTCCTCCAGCCAGGAGTTTTGGCAAAGGCAAGCCCATGGTCTGTGTCATGCTGGCAGTGTCCCCCATCTCTTGCTCAGCAATCTGTTTCCATATTTATATGTCCGGGGGATGGGCCTGGTGGCATCCTCTAAAACCCCATCTGTTTATTCTGTAAACTAAAGAACTGTAAATAAAGTTTAGGATTCCTATTGTAACAAATTAATTTTTATGCAATAAATTATATTTCCTAGTCTAATAAAAAAAAAAACAAACAAACAAACAAACCAACAACGACAAAGACACAATCTGTTCACTCCTCTCATGTTCATCACTCACTGGTTCCTGATGGCTTTAGCATGGGGGGGGGGGGGGGGGGGGAGAGGGGGTGTGATTTGGCTACAGCTCCAGCAGCACCATTGGAGATTGCCATGAGCATCCCCTCCAGCCTGTTTTTAGGTTGAATGACAAAGGTGTGCCAGTGCCAGCAACTGGAGGAGGTGGTTGTGAGAGTCCCTGATGGAGGTAAGCTGTAGAGATTGATTGGTTGATAGATAGTATGAATTTGGACTCACGTGGGTGATTACAAGGTAGAGGACTGGTGTCACAACAGTGTCTTGTGGCCTAAGCCACCATCTCAAGCAGTTAATTTCCCTCTCTGAGGGATTTCTACCAGCCCTGCAGGAAGCAATGCCCCTTCCAGCAAGGAGAGGGACATGGTTGCCTAATTTGTGAGTGAGGGACAGAGCACAGAGATGCAATTCTCAATTAGAATCCCCATCCTCCAAATGCCATCTCACTCTTCTACCTCCTTTGCTTTGGGACCACCTCCACCACACTGTTTCCCTACTTTGGTATCATTGCTCTGGCTCTGGCCAAGGCAGTGAAGCCAGCAGGATTTGCAGGATGAGATGAAGTTCCAGGGAAAGGTGAAGGTCCCATGGAGACTTTAGAGTCCTGCTGCCTCTGCCTGGGCCACTTGTGTCTTGCCCTGCTCATGTGGACAAGGTACCACCAGGAGATGGCAACATTGTCCCTGCTCTGGGCAGATGCTGAAGATTCTGCTGCCAGTGACAGAAATGGGGAGAAAATTGCTGCCCTATGACCTTAACCACACAAAAATGCAGAACTCTCCCAAGCTGGGCTCTCTAGCCCCAGATATGATGCTGAGGCAGACACCTTCTCAGAAGTGCTAACCTTTGCATCATAGTTGTTTAAAATCAGTCCCTTAAGTTGCTTTCACTGGCCACTTCTTGCACTGACTCATCTTGGAACAGTTTGGTCAGAGAGGTGGTAGAAGCCCCATCCTTGGAACCATTCCAGGTCGAGTTGGATGGGGCTCTGAACAACCATCTCCAGCTGAAGATGCCCTTGCTTAACGCAGGGGGTTGAACCAGATGACTTTTAAAAGCCCCTTCCAACCCAAGCCATTCTGTGATCTTTCCAAGGGCCCAAATCTGTGGATAGGTTTGACCAAACAGTGCCTGATGTCACTTGAGATGTTCTCTTGTTGAAATCTCCAGCTCGCTAATTCCCCTTGAAATTAAGCTGCCCCAAATCTTCTCTTCAGTTGATATCTTGCATTCAGACCCCATGGCAGGTTGTAAAGTGTCATCACTTAAGCATGATAGATTTGTTCTGCAGGAGAGAGGACACCTGGGGGGCACCAGAGCCCATATCAGGGTCTCTTAGCATTTCATTCATGCTTAGGGAATTTTCTTTGGGCCAATCCCACTGGATTTTACTGTGAGTTGCTCTGTAGAGCAGTGAGCTGTATAGGAAGCATCTCCCCTGATCTCCCTATGTCTTTGTGATCACATTCCAGTCTCTTAACCATCACTTACTGTGCTCTGTTATGCCTCTAGCACAGCCAGATGCCTTTAGTCCTTTGGGCCAAGCATGAAACCCTGCTCCAGCACATCTCACAGTGCTTTCAAACCACCCAAACTCCACACTGAGCACAGAGGTGTCCCTAAAATCCACCCTGAGCCCATGTTTTCTTTGGGGGGGAGGTCTGTGTTGCAGCAGGTCTCTCGAGTGTGGGTAATGCTGACTGGAGGGGCTGCCAAGGCTCTAGTTAAGCCTGGGCTGGCTTTGTTTCCCCTGCTCGGCTGTCACGGTCCCTTGTGCTGATGTGATCTGAGGCTCTTCTCCAGCAGTGGTTTTTCTGACATGATAGACAGCAGCAGATCAGAAATATCAGGCAAATCCCTCTGAGCTGATGAGTTACTGACTCAGACAGGCTGTGCCATCTCCTCAGGTGTTTTCCCAGCCTGGCATGTCAATGCAAATGAAAATCCTGAGTGGAAACCTCTGGAGAGAAACTCATGTGCTCCTCTAAAGCCTTTCCATTTCAGCACATTGCCTGTGGGTTGGTCACTTGTTTGCTTGTTTGTTCATGAGAGATGGGGGGAAAAAATAGAGTGTGTGTGTGTGTGTCTTAGGCTATTTTGACATCTGGGTGGCCAGGGTCATCTGATCTGCCCTCCTTGAAGGCTCAGAGAGGCTGGAGGAGGCTGGTGGCTGGCCCTGGCTCCCAAGAGCAGCCAGCTGCATGTGCACTGGTGCTGCTGGGAGGTGATGTATCTGAGTCCATCTGCATCTATCCCAGCAGGAGTTGCATGTGGAAAAAATCCAGACTAGGCCATCTCAGGGCCTTCTGTGAAAACTGGAGACTATCTTGCTTGGGTGAGAAAAGGCTGCATACACGTGCAATGGAAGATGAAGCAAGAAAGAGCCCCAGGTTGGTGGTAAGTGGCTTAGATACTGGAAATGGGGAAGGCTAGAGGCAAACTGATGACAACAGGAAACCTAAGATGTAAAAGTTGACTATCTGCCAATGCCAGCGCAGACACTGGTGAAGTGGACAGGAAAGCTGAGACCCCCCCACCCCCATCATCTGCTGCCCATGTGTGGAGGAGTTAAACCTATCTTTGGAGAAGAAAAAAGGGAAAGAAGAGTGAGGGAGAAGAAGGTGGCTTTTCCCTTCATTGTCTCATAGTGCACTCAAGGTAAGTGTTAATCACTTGGAGGAAATTGAGGACTTTGGAGCTTTGAGCAACCTGGCCTAGGAGGAGGTGTCTGCCCATGTTGGGGAGCTTGGAACTTGGTTATGTCTAAGGTCCCTTCCAACCCAAACCATTCTGTCATTCCATATCAGTAAAAAAAAAATATATACTGTAAGAGTGTAGCCTCAAACCAAAAGAGGGTAGGCTTAGACTAAAGAAAGAAGTTCTTCATTGTAAGGGTGGTGAGACACTGGAACAGGCTGCCCAGAGAGGCTGTGGGTGCCCCATTCCTGCAAGGGCCCATTCAAGGCCAGGCTGGATGGGGCTTTGAGCAACCTGGTTTAGTGAGGGGTGCCCCCACCCATGGCAGGGGGGGTTGGAACTAGATAATCTTTAAGGTCCTTNCGGAGGGATGTAGGGAGAGGGTCAGGGAGGGATGCGCCGCCGGCCCCTCCTGAAACGGGAGCAGTGTTGTCAAGTGCCCGATTTCCGGCAATTTCCTCCCGCTCGGCCCGGCTCGGCCCATCCCCAGGGGCGTCCGTTCTGGCTTAGCCGCCTC
>VWYK01060759.1:0-19877 GCA_013399775.1 Semnornis frantzii | reverse complement strand
GTTGCGGCGGGGGTGCCAGCTCGCCCGGCAGCGGCGGAGGCAGCAGCTGTGGGAGTAGGGTACGCGCCCCTCTCCACAGCTCGGTGTTGTTACCGCAGGTTCCCAGTCGGTTGGCAAACCCTCGATGACGTTTTCGTAGTGTGCAGGCCTCCGTGCGAAGCCTGCTGCCCCTGCTTTAGTTTATCTTAGCGAGCCTTGCGCCGCGCTGCTGCCTTGCGGCTTGCTCTGTTAATTGTGCTGCCGTTGTACTGTTACTGGTTTACAGGTTGCTACGCCGGTCCTGCTGGTGCTGTCCTGGTTTACAGCTTGCCCTGCCAATTCCAGTGCTGTGCTGGTTTACAGCTTGCCCTGCCAATTCGGGTGCTGTACTGGTTTACAGCTTGCCCTGCCAATTCCGGTGCTGTGCTGGTTTACTGCTTGCTCTGCTAATTGTTTGCAGGTTGCTCTGCCAATCCTGCTGGTGTTGTACTGGTTTACAGGTTGCTCTGATACTCGTTTACAGGTTGCTCTGCCAAGCCTGCAGTTGTTGTACTTGGTTTACAGGTTGCTCTACAAGTCTTCCAGATGCTGTACAAGTTTACAACTCTGCAAGTCCTTCAAGTGCTGTGATGATTTACAGATTGCTCTGCCAGTTGTTTGCAGGTTGCTCCTCCGATTCTAGTGGTGTTGCACTGGTTTACAGGTTGCTCTGCCAAGCTTGCTGGTGGTGTACTGGTTTACAGGTTGCCCTGCTGCTTGTTTACAGGTTGCTTTGCCAAGCCTGCAGTTGTTGTACTGGTTTACAGGTTGCTCTGCCAATGCTGCTGGTGCTGTTACTGGTTTACAGGTTGCTCTGCCAATGCTGCTGGTGCTGTTACTGGTTTACAGGTTGCTCTGCCAATGCTGCTGGTGCTGTTACTGGTTTACAGGTTGCTCTGCCAATGCTGCTGGTGCTGTTACTGGTTTACAGGTTGCTCTGCCAATGCTGCTGGTGCTGTTACTGGTTTACAGGTTGCTCTGCCAATGCTGCTGGTGCTGTTACTGGTTTACAGGTTGCTCTGCCAANCAGGTTGCTCTGCCAGGCCTGCTGGTGGTGTACTGGTTTACAGGTTGCTCTGCTGCTTGTTTACTGGCTGCTCTGCCAATCCTGCTGTTGTTGTACTGGTTTACAGGTTGCTCTGCAAGTCTTCCAGGTGTTGTACAAGTTTAAAGCTCTGCTAGTCCTTCAAGTGCTGTAATGATTTACAGGTTGCTCTGCCAGTTCTGGTGGTGTTGCACTGGTTTCCAGGTTGCTCTGTCAGTCCTGCTGGTGCTGTTACTGGTTTGCAGGTTGCTCTGTCAGTCCTGCTGGTGGTGTACTGGTTTACAGGTTGCTCTGCCAAGCTGGCTGCTTTTGTGCATGTTTATGGATTGCTGTGCCAAACCTGATGGTCTTGTACTGGTTTACAGGTTGCTCTGCCAGTCCTGCTGCTGCTGTACTGATTTAGAGGTTGCTCTGCAAGTCCTTCGAGTGCTGTAGTGGTTTACAGCTCTGGCAGTTGTGCTGGTGGTGTACTGGTGTACAGGTTGCTCTGCACAGCAACTGTAGTTCACAGGCTGTTAATTTTTTTTTCTGGAGCATTGCACGAGTGGAGATTTCCTACTTCTGCAAGGTCAAGAGGATGGGTTAATTATTAATTAAAGATGGAAATGTGGGTGGTGCAGCAGCAGAGCCCATCCCTACCATGTCTCACAGAATCATTTAGGTTGGAAAAGACCTTTCAGGTCATCAAGCCCAACCATCTCGGTCCCTTCTCCCACACCGTTTTGGGGATCCATCCGTCCCTGTGCTGAGCTGGTTCAGCTCACTCATACTCCCTTCGCTGGGCAGTCACAAACCAAGGAAGGAAGGAACCATGCATATGCAGCTTGCAACCTTCATGTGATGATAACATTTCTGGTGGTATTTTTTTGCAGCGTGCCAGCACAATGCACCCAGCAGAGGAGGAGCCGCTGATCGAGGAGCCCTCTGTGAACAGGTACAGCCAGCAGAAGCCCAGGGACCACTTGCATGGGGCCTACATTATCTTTTTCCTCCTGGGCATCGGGTCCCTGCTGCCCTGGAATTTTTTCATCACAGCAAAGCACTACTGGATGTACAAGCTACAGAACTGCTCGGATCGGGCAGGCCCAGCAGGACAGGCAGCATCGGACCTGCGGGTGAGTGCGCTGCTCTCGAGGCTGGAGTAAAAACCAGTTCATTTCCTTCCCAACTTGCTCTTTTTTTCCCCTTCACTTCCCCAGAAGGTGAGTGGGGTTTTGCCAGGGGCAGAGCTTTCTTTGGGAAGCACAAATAGTTGGAGGAAAGATGCTGAAAACTCAAAGATGTAGTACTTTGTGGTCCTCAGTGAGAGACCAAGAGGTAATGGGCATAAACCTTGAACGTGGGAAGTTCCATCTAAACATGAGGAGGAACTTACTTATTTTGAGGGTGCAGAGCACTGGAATAGGCTGCCCAGAGAGGTGGTGGTGTCTTCATCCCTGGAGTCATTCAAAACCTACCTGGACACCATCCTTTGTGATCTGCTTTAGGTGGTCCTGCTCTGGCAGCAGAGAGTTGGACTCCATGATATTCAGAGGTCCTTTCCAACCCCTACGAGTCTGTGATTCTGTATGCTAAGGCTTTAAAATATTGGTTTAACCTGCCCCATAATCAAGGCTGCCTTTCAAGGACAATTTCTACAGCAGAAGGTAAAAATCTTTGTGCTTTGTTTGTCCTTCATGCTTGGTGAACTCCCCCCCCCAAGGCCTGCAGAGCTCTGTGCTTTCCCAGCTTGTCTCAGCTGGGCTGGGAGATAAATTGCCCTGAACTTCTGGCTCTGTGATGAGGCATCAAACAGGGTTTAGGCATTTTCTCCCTTCCAGCGGTGCAGCATGTTGTTCTGAGGCAGCAGCAGGGCTCTGCAGGAGCACCAACAGTCTCAAGCCCCCCTCCCCAGATGCTTTACTGCTTTTTCCTTCAAGACCTGGCAACTGTGACTGGAATATTTCCTCGCGGCGATAAACATCTGGCTTTTGGCGTATGGGATGAGGAGCTTGTCACGGGGCGATTGATGAGCTGGCCTTGGGGTGGCAAGCTTGATGGCCTCTCTTTTTCTCCCTCTAAAAGCCTTCTCTTGCTCCTCCTGCCACTGCAGGATTATTTCCTTGTATGAGGCTGTGTCCCACCCTCCCCCCTCTGTTGCCAAGCTCGTTCCAGGGGTTTGGGTACGTTTTATTGTCACACAAACAGGGAGCCAAGCGTGACACCCAGATTTTCTCTGTGACCTCCCTCCTTGGCCTGGCAGCCAGTGTGGCTGTTCTAATATTAAAGAAGGGGCAAAGGTGCTCTGCCATCGTGTGCCACGATGTCCTTCCACACTGCCTCCATCCCACCCACTTTTTGTGGCTTCAATGTCCTGCTTATCCCAGGCAGTGTTAGAAAAAGTTGGTTTCAAGGCAGAACTGATGTCTTCCTAGATTTTTTTTTTTATTTCACTGGTTGAAAGCAACCTGCATTCTCTGTTGTAGTTAGGTCAACCTAGTAGTAAGTTTTAGCATGAGAGGAATAGCCCCGAGCCTATGACCTCTTTATCTGTATGTGGACTTGCAAAGTAGAGCCCAAAGATTCTCTTAAGTGTTGGTGGAGCTCACAGGACCAAGGCAAAGGTTGAAAAGCAGACAGGACACAGGCACCTCTGGGGTCCCATGAGGCACACAGGAAACCCCACTTGACCCAGAAATTTCCAATACATCACCACAGCATCACCACACAGCTGTAAGTGCAGCTCCATGGGCTGGCTGCTTCTCTAGGTGAAGCAGGCCAAGAGGTTTAAAGCTCCACCAGAGTTGTTGGCTGGTCCTGCCCATCCCACACATGCATCTTCCAGTACCTGAAGGGAGCTACAGGAAAGCTGAAGAGACACTTTTTTATAAGGACCTGTGGTGATAGGAGGAGGGACAAGTTTTAAACTAGAGCAGGGTAGATTTAGATTGGGGCTCTTCAGCCTGAAGAAGAGGCTTCAAGGAGACCTTAGAGTAGCCTTCCAGTATCTGAAGAGGGCCTGCAGGAAGGCTGGGGAGGGACTATTGACAAGGTCTGGGAATGACAGGACAAGGGGCAATGGGTTTGAAGTGGCAGAGGGGAGATTGAAAGTGGATGTTAGGAGGAAGTTGTTTGCAGTGAGGGTGGTGAGACACTGGCACAGGTTGCCCAGGGAGGTTGTGGCTGCTCCCTGCCTGGGGATGTTCAGGAGCAGGTTGGATGAGGCCTTGAATGACCTGTGCTAGTGGGAGGTGTCCCTGTCCGTGGCAGAAGAGTTGGAACTGGTTGATCTTTAAGGTCCCTTCCAACTCAAGCCATTCTCATTCTATGAAATTACACCAGCAGAGGTTTTGGTTGAATATGAGAAGAAACATCTTCTCCAAAAGGGTTCTCAAAGATTGGAACAGGGAGGTGGTTGGATCATCATTCCTGCAGCTGTTTAAAAGGCTGAGAGATGTGGTGCTGAGGGACATAGTTTAGCACCAGACTTGGTAGAGGATGATTTGACTCCATGATCTTAGAGTTTTTCCCCAACTAAAACAAGTCTGTGATGAAAAATAAACCAACTGGCCCCATTTCTGCCTAGGGCAAGGCATGATGCTGCAGCAGCAGGACTTAACCTGCAAACAGAGCTTGGCTCTGGAGAGATGCCCTTGTGACTGGCAGCTTACTTTTGGCTCCAGCCTGCTCGCTGCAGCTAATTTCATGCCCTGTGCTCCAGGTAACGCTCTGGTGCCTTCAGCCACCAGCATGGGCCTGGATTGTTTTTCTAGCCCAGCAGGAGCCCAGTTGCTGAGTCCAGGCTGAAGAAGAATAAAAACTGCTTTGCAAACACATCTTGGTGACGCTGGTGACTAATTTGCCACCACTATGCTTTGTTCTTGTCTGGGTTTGTTTTCTTAAGGTAGCAAGAGCGTGGGGTGCATCACTGCAGCATGTTTGAAGATGCTGTAGTTAATAGAGGGTCAGACACCTCCATTCTGGCTCCATGGCTGAGGAGTGACACCTTCCCAGTGAGAGGAAGGTGGCTTTGAGGTTTATTATTATTCATTATTAGCCAGGAAAGGAGTGAGAGTCAGTGCTTGCATTTCTCCCCTAATGCTGGCAGCGACACGGAGCTTGGCCCTTGGGAGCGAAGGAGGAGGTCAGCTGGCTGATGGGGAGGGCTCAGCAGAAAGGGTGAAGGACTAGGATGAGGGATAATGACTTTAAGCTTGAGAAAGGCAGATTTGGACTGGGTGTTAGAAAGAAATTCTTTAGAGTGAGGGTGGTGAGACACTGAAACAGGTTACCCAGGGAGGCTCCCTCCCTGCAGGTATTCAAAGCCAAACTGGATGAGACCTTGAGCAACCTACTCTAGTGGAAGGTGTTTCTAGTGGGGGTAGAACCATATGATCTTTAAAGCCCCTTCTAACCCAAACCATTCTAGGATTCAGTGTATCTTGTGTAGCTAAAAATGTGCTCTGAAAGCATGTCTGTGGTGGGTGGGAGAAGAAGGCTTGCCATCTGAGCTGGATTAACACCTACCACCCAGCTCTCTCCCCACTGCTGCTGTGAGCACATGCACTGGGAATGAATGAACCTTCCTCTAGGGTGCTTGAAATGCAGCATCTCTGCTGGGGGTTACTTCAGGTACACCACTTCTTGATGGGAAGAGTTATAATGTGGGGTGGTTTTGGTTTGGGTTTGTCTTGGGATTTTTTTCCTCCCCAAAAGAAAAGGAAAATTAACTTTAAACCTTATTAAATATCCTCAGGCTGATTTGGAGGCTTGTTTTAAGGAGGTTGGTAAATAAGTTTTAGTTTTAGCAGCAGGCTTTGCATTGTGCTTTTGTCTTTTTTTTTTTTTTCCCCACTACTTTAATTCATCATGTGGCTGTAGAGCTTTGAGCTTCCTGCTTCACCATGCTGATGCTGTAAGTTCAGGTATTTATGTTTCTGTCTTCATGAATCCTCCAGGAGTCATTGTTAGATTTCCTGTTGCTTACAATAAAGCTTCTACTAGGGAAGAATAAATGAAGGTGCTTGTAAAGTGATTGTCAGCTGCCCAAAACCCACCCTGTAAGGTGCAGAGAAGGTCCACCAAGTGCTTTCTCACATTCATGGCCCTGTCTCTGTGGCTAGGTGAGTGCAGAAAATGAGAGCCCATCACCATGGGGGTGGATATGTAAGTCATCCCCTTTCTGAGCATTGGCTGAGGTGGAATAAGTAGGGAATTGAGCAGCTCAAGGGGAGGAGATGGAGCAGAGATGCTTTAACAGTGTCATACATAAAATGGATTGAAAATGTAAGCATTTGGCTGCAGTCTTGCCCAAGATATCTCCAGCTCTCCACTGTGTGTGGTTGCTGCTTCCTGCCTGCCCTCTGCACAAGGTGGGCTGGTAACTATTGACTGATGCTGCAGCTGACTTGCTTGGATGATCTGCAAGTCCCCAGGGTATATCTGCGTTGACTTCTCAGGGTAGTTTCTCAATGAGGTTCATGCACACAAAGAGAGGAAGGGGAAATAATGTCCCTGTGTCCCCCACTCAGGCTGCTTTTGCTGAAGCATGCTCTGGGGGTAGAGGGATCACAGAATGTTAGGGGTTGGAAAGGACCTCCAGAGATGACCCAGTTCAACCCTCCTGCCAGAGTAGGATCACCTAAGGGCAGGCTGCACAGGAACACATCCAGGTGGGATTTGAATGTCTGCAGAGAAGGAGACTCCACAGTCACTCTGGGCAGCCTGCTCCAGGTCTCCATCACCCTCACAGTGAGGAAATGGCTCCTTGTGTTGAGGTGAAACCTCCTGTGTTCCAGCTTGTGCCTGTTGTTCCTTGTCCTATCACTGGGCACCACTGAAAAGAGGGGCAGAGGTCTGCTGGCTCTCACTGGCTTTTGAGGCAGTTAAGAGAATGATATTACTGCTTTGAAATCTTGATACATAAAAAGCAGCCCTCATGGGGCTCAGGTAGGAGAAAACATTCAAGGGGTTTGTCCAAGATGCTGGAGCCAACAGGCAGAATTCAATCTTGTCAGTGCTTATCAATGTCTAAAGGATGGGGGTCAAGAGGACCCCAGGCTCTTCAGTGGTGCTCAGCAACAGCACAAAGGGCCACAGGCACAAACTGACACCCAGGAGGTTCCTTCCGAATAGGGAGAGAAGCTTCTTTGATGTGAGGTTGCTGGAGCCCTGGAGCAGGCTTCCCAGAGAGGCTGTGAAGTCTCCTTCTCTGGAAGAGATTCCAAACCCACCTGGACATTGTGGTCCTGAGTGAGCTGCTGTGGGTGACCCTGCTTTAGCAGGGGAGGTTAGACTAGAAGGTCTCCAGAGGTCCCTTCCTACTCCCAGCATTCTGTGTAGTTCTGTGATCTCCTTCTCCATGGAGCTAGCACAGCAGTGAGGCATGTATTGCCTTCACCATTTCTGCTTTCTGACTTCAGGTCCCTAATATCCTGAAATATCCCAGGGCTGTTGCAGGATGCAAAAGGTCCATTTCAACTGCCTGTTGTCCTGAGCAGCTGTCCAAGACGTTCCACAATGCAATGAGATGGACACCTCCAACATGACTCCCCATGCATGGTGTGTTTAGGACCTGAAATCCATGTGGTGCTCCCCTAGCTAACTTCTGTGATTTCTTTTGTTTTCCTGGCAGGATTTTTTTGAGAGCTACATCTCCATTGCTTCAACTGTGCCCTCTGTGCTGTGCCTGATTGGAAACTTCTTGCTTGTCAACAAGTGAGTGCTGCTCCCTTCCCAAGTCTCTTAGCTGTGGATCTCCCTAGCTTTGCCCATGTTGCTCCTGCCTTTCTCTGGCTTCACCCCTGGCTCCCAGCTCACCCTCTCCTTCCCTTTGGGAGAGGCACAGAGGGCATTGTGAGCAGAATGTGGCCAAAAGAATGTGGCTGTTGGAGCAGGTCCAGAGGAGGCCACGAAGATGCTCAGAGGGCTGCAGCAGCTCTCTTATGAAGACAGACTGAGAGAGTTGGGGCTCTGCAGCCTGGAGAAGAGAAGGCTTCCAGGAGACCTTAGAGTAGCCTTCCAGGATCTGAAGGGGGCTACAAGAAGGCTGGGGAGGGACTATTGACAAGGTCTTGGAATGACAGGACAAGGGGCAATGGGTTTGAAGTGTCAGAGGGGAGATTGAAAGTGGGTGTTAGGAGGAATTTGTTTGCAGTGAGGGTGGTGAGACACTGGCACAGGCTGCCCAGGGAGGTTGTGGCTGCTCCCTCCCTGGAGGTGTTCAAGGCCAGGTTGGAGGAAGCCATTGAGTGACCTGTTCTAAGGGGAGGTGTCCCTGCCTATGGCAGGGGGTTGGAACTGGATGATCCTTGAGGTCCCTTCCAACCTTACCATTCTATGAAAATCCTCTCATCTGTCCCTGCCTGAATCACATCTGGTTGAAATGAAGCATTGTACCTAGTGTCAGGTGATAGGAGGAGAGGCAATGACCTGAAATTGTGCCAGGGGAGATTTAGGTTGGAGATTAGGAAACACTTCTGTACTGAGGGAATGGTCAGGCTTTCAATCAGGCTGCCCAGGGAGGTGGTGGAGTCACCAATAAACTGGAGGTGTTCCATAAATCTGGGGACATGGATTAATGGCTATGGTGGTCTTAGGTCAATGGTTGGACTCTGATCTTAAAGATCTCTTCCAACTGGAACAGCTCTATGATTCTGTGGAGCACCCTGCTTTCCACCAGCAGCACCCATGCCTGAAGCTGGCTGGAGTTGCACCATTCATTTCCTCATGAATTCCTTGGCTAATTCCTTGCCAAATTGTCCATCCTCTTACAGCTGCCACTAGTGGACTGGGTGGGCTCATCCAGGCAGGAGTAACACCTTGATCCTGTCCTACCAGTTGCTGAACTGGGCCAATCTGTGGCTTGTTGACTTAAGTCTGAGGGAGCCACCTCCCCTCATTTGTCCCTTTCCTTATCCCAGATCAAACTCCTGCCCCTCTCCTATGGAGACAGACTGAAAGAGTTAGGGTTACACAGTCTGGAGAAGAGAGGGCTCCATGGAGACCTTATTGTGGCCTTCCAGTGTCTGAAGAGGGCCTACAGGAAAGCTGGGGAGGGACTTTTTAGGATGTTAGGTAGTGACAGGACTAGGAGGAAATAGAGCAAAACTAGAGGTGGGTAGATTCAGATTGGGTGTTAGGAAGAAGCTCTTCACCATGAGGATGGTGAGACCCTGGGGCAGGTTGCCCAGGGAGGTGGTGGAATCCCCATCCCCAGAGGTGTTTAAGGCCAGGCTGAATGTGGCTCTCAGCAACCTGATCTCATGTGAGATGTCCCTGCCCATGGCAGGGGCGTTGCAAGTGGATGATCTTTGAGGTCCCTTCCAACCCTGACAGTTCTTTGATTCTGTATGTTTGTGAGTGAAGTGTTGGTGAGCTTCATCTCTAGATCCCAGCTGCTAGTTGGGCTCCCTGCCTCTCGCCCACTCCCAGTGCTCCAGGCCAGCCCATCCAGGCTTCTGGTTGAGTAATAAGCAACCTTCATGTCCAAACAACTGATTGCCTTGTAGTGACATGCCTGGCATTGCTTTCACCCAGCCTACCACGTTTTCCAGGCAGGCTTTGTCACTGCTGCTGTGCTTTGCTCCAGGAATGGGGATAACTCCCAGTTGCTGGGAGAAATCATAGAATCATGGAATCATTTTTGGTTGGAAAAGACCTCCAAGATCATCGAGTCCAACTGACTAGCACTGCCAGGTCATCACTAAACCACATTCCTTAGCATCACATCTGCATGGCTTTTAAGTCCCTCCACAGATGAGGACTCCACCACTTCCCTGGGGCAGCCTGATCCAGGCCTTGAGAACCCTTTTGCAGAAGAAATTGTTCCTCAAGTGCAACCTAAACTTCCCCTGAAGCAACTTGAGGCCTTTTCCTCTTGTCCTACCAATAGTATTTAGATTGCAAACAAGTATTTAGAGCTCAGTTGAACTTACAGACTTAGTCCTACTGATGGCCAAAGTGGAAATTGCAGAGTTAACATCTAAAGGCTTCTGAGAAGAATCATAGAATGGTAAGGTTGGAAGGGACCTCAAGGATCATCCAGTTCCAACCCCCTACCATAGGCAGGGACACCTCCCACTAGCACAGGTCACTCAAGGCCTCCTCCAACCTGGCCTTGAACACCTCCAGGGAGGGAGCAGCCACAACCTCCCTGGGCAACCTGTGCCAGTGTCTCACCACCCTCACTGCAAACAACTTCCTCCTAACATCCACTTTCAATCTCCCCTCTGCCACTTCAAACCCATTGCCCCTTGTCCTGCCATTCCCAGACCTTGTCAATAGTCCCTCCCCAGCCTTCCTGTAGCCCCCTTCAGATCCTGGAAGGCTACTCTAAGGTCTCCTGGAAGCCTTCTCTTCTGCAGGCTGCAGAGCCCCAACTCTCTCAGCCTGTCCTCACAGCAGAGCTGCTGCAGCCCTCTCAGCATCTTTGTGGCCTCCTCTGGACCCACTCCAACACTTCCATGTCCTTCCTGTGTTGGGGGCTCCAGAGCTGCATACAGTATTCCAGGTGGGGTGTGATGAGAGCGGAACAAAGGGGACAGAATCCCCTCCCTTGCCCTGCTGCCCACACTGCTCTTGCTGCAGCCCAGCACTCAGTTGCTGTCTGGGCTGCACTCACACTGCAGCCTCATCTTGAGCTTTTTGTCAACCCAGACCCCCAGGTCCTTTTCCTCAGGGCTGCATTCAACCATTCACCACCCAGCCTGGATTTGTGCTTGGGATTGTGCCTACCCAGGTGCAGGACCTTACACTTGGCCTTGTCATTGCTTTTTATTTGTCATCACCCCCACCTCCTGTTGTTTGACACTTCCTACGACAGAGGAGTTGGTGTCCTCTGCCTTGTGCCTCCACATTCCAAACACAGGAGTTTCTCCTTCCCCTTGTCCCCAGGGTGCCTGCCAGTGTCCGGATCCTGTCCACCCTCTTTCTCATGCTGTCTGTCTTCCTGGTGATCACGGTGCTGGTGAAGGTCGACACCTCCACTTGGACCACCCAGTTCTTTGCCCTCACCATCGGCTGCGTGGTGGTCGTCAGCAGCGCCTCGACCGTCTTCTCCAGCAGCATCTTTGGGCTGAGCAGCTGCTTCCCCATGAAGAACTTGCAGGCTCTGATCTCGGGTAGGTGTCCCCTAGCTGCACTGTCCCAGTGAGGCCGTGCTCTTGGTTTCTCTGTGGTTGGTTTTCTTTCTCTCCTCCATCTGCAGTTTCGTCACGTGAGGCTTATTTTAGAAGCTTAAACTTTGCCTCCAAGACAGAGGGAAGTTGCTGAAGGAGAAACATGCTCAGTCACATGAGCCAGTGTTTTCATTTCTGTAAATACCCCTGAAGCAAAGTTTCTGAAGGCTCAGCAGAGACAAGGAGAGTGGTGATTCTTCACCTTTCCTGCCTGGGAGGTGAATATGCTACAGAGCAACTCTATGGCTGGACCCGGGTCATGTGTTGTGTGCAGGGAGAAGGGGAGAAGGAGAGAGACATCTCTCAGCTCCTCTGTTTGCAACTCTGTGTGGTCTCCTCCTTTCTGCTCAGCATTCCCACGGGTGATGAGGGGCATGTTGGGAGCTGTGAGTGATGAGCTCCCTGGAGGTTTGCTAACGTTATAAATGTGCTGTGGAATTGCTGACAAACCAAGGGAGGAAGAGGGGAGAAATCAAGATGGAGGTACTTCTCCTGAGGCTGAGACAGGAGTGTTTTGATGAGTTTAGCCCAGTGGGGGAAGTCACAGCATCCCCAAGGTGACACAGAATCATAGAATAGTCTGAGTCAGAAGGGTTCTGCCAAGGTCATCTAATCCAACCTGCTCTAAGGAGTCCTCAAGTAGATTGGATTGCACAGAGCCCTGCTGATCATCTTTGTTGCTAGTGGCTGGAATTCCCATCTGAGGGAGTGCATAAAAAGAGGTGGTCATAGGTGTGCTGGTGGAAAGCAGGGTTTGGACCTTCTCTGCAGGACTCAGCACATGCAATCCCAGCAGGTTGGGTCCCATCCTGCCCCTTGTGCAATTGTGCAATGCTGGAAGTGGATGCAGGATGGGATCTAGGTTGTGATGCAGCCCCCATGAATATCTGTGCTGCATGGAAATGGAGATGAGGAGGTGTGTGGAGCTGCACTCTGAGCCAGGTTTGGGGACCAGCAAGTGGGACAAGCTGCTTTCCCCTGAGAGGGTTTGTGTGTGCCATGAGATGTTAAGGAAAGGCTGGTGGTGTTTCTGCAGCAGTCTTCTTCACTGCTGGTGCTGCGAGTTGCTGTTTTCCACACCTCGATATCTCACACCTTATCCAACCTCGGTCAGACTGGCTCAGCACCAGACACTGAGGTCCAGCACTCTGGTCCCCACAGGTCAGGCCATGGGTGGCACGATCAGTGCCGTCGCCTCCGTGATAGACCTGGCAGCGGCAGCCGACGTCACCGACAGCGCCTTGGCCTATTTCCTCACCGCGGACATCTTCATCGTCGTCTGCATCATGGTGTACCTCCTCCTTCCCAGGCTGGAGTACTCCAGGTGTGTGCACCAGCCTGCTGTGGGCTTCTTGCAGGCACGGGGCGGGACCGTTTGCTAACTTCAGTGCCAAGCAGGGTTGCTTGCTGTGCTAGTGCCCATCTCACCACCACCCTCCCACCATCCCACCCCGTGTGCTCCAGCTCTGTCCCACTGCCAGACACACTTCCCCATTTGACTGAAACCACAGATTGAAACTGGGCTCCCCCTCCCTGTGCTGAGACTCTGGCAAGCACCAGGGGAAATGTGGTGCTGATGGGACACCAAGGGCTTCCAAGATGCATGAAGTCAGCAGAGATCCATGATCCGGAAGCAGTCAGCCAGATGGGTCCCCGTAGGGGATTCGTATTTACAACATCATGCACTGATGTGCATGACTCATTGATACTGTTGGTTCCAACACCACCTGGTCCCCAAATGCCTGCATATAGTAGGTCTCCTCTGTGAACAACCAAGAGTGTAAAGGGCTTTCATGATTGTGCTGGTTTGAGCTAATTGGAATATTTTTAATAGAGAAAAATTGTACTCTAGGCTGTGAAGGTAAAACAATGGTGATGTCTGCTTCACTCATAGGCTTGCTGAGATGTTTACAAAAAGAGATAAAAGTCTCTCGAGCTGGCAGTCTGGGTCACGAGGCACTTGGGCTAGCAGCTTCTTGGGCACAGTTTCTCAGGCACAGCTTCTTGGGCTAGCAGCTCTGGCTTTCTCCTCTCTGTTGAATAACTTCACTAACCGCTTTCCTTCTAATCCCCCCTTTGGCTGATTCTCCAAAACCTTGGGGTAAGGTGTAGGGGTGGGGAGAAGGTGGAAGGGTGGTTAGGAGCCCCTCCTGGGGTCTCTGATTTTCTGGGAGGGGAGTTGTNGGGAACTCCCAAACCGTCACATAATTTTTCTTTTGGCGCCCAACGTGGGGCTAATTAAATTTGATTTATTGCTGGCTCAGTCTGGAAGTTAAGATAGAAGAAAAGTGGTTAGTGAAGTTATTCAACAGAGAGGAGAAAGCCAGAGCTGCTAGCCCAAGAAGCTGTGCCTGAGAAACTGTGCCCGAGAAGCTGCTAGCCCTCAAGACCCAAGTGCCTCGTGACCCAGACTGCCAGCTCGAGAGACTCTTATCTTTTTGTAAACATTCACAGCAAGCCTATGAGTGAAGTAGACATCACCATTGTTTTCCTTCACAGCCTAGAGTACAATTTTTCTCTATTAAAAATATTCCAATTAGCTCAAACCAGCACAATGATGGGGAAGAGGGAGTGGTAAGTCTTGGAGGACTGCCTCTCCATACCAAGTGTGAGCTGGAAGTGTGGTGGGATCACTGCAACCACCTTTACTGAGTCGAGTGGACATCACTGTGTTGCCTGCTTCTCTCCTGCTCTCTCTCCACATTTCAGTTTGTGTCTCCCCCCTGCTGATGGGCTGATGATCTCCCTCCTTGCCTTTTTCCAGGTACTACATGAGCAGGCAGAAAGAGAGTCCACCTGTGGCCACTGTGCCGCCCGACAGCTCCGCAAGGGAGGAGACGGAGGCAGAAGGCACCAGGGATGCCTCCTTCCTGCCCCAAAACTCTGGCGTCCCCCCGCTCCGCCCCATCCTGCAGAAGACTGCCCTCCTTGGCTTCTGTCTCTTCTACATCTTCTTCATCTCCATCATCATCTTCCCTTCTCTCTCCTCCAACATCGAGTCGGTCAGCAAGTCATCGGGAAGCCCATGGAGCACCAAGTACTTCGTGCCTCTCACCACCTTCCTCCTCTACAACTTTGCTGACTGGTGTGGGAGGCAGGTCACTGCCTGGATCCAGGTCCCTGGCCCCAAAAGCAAGCTGCTGCCTGCCCTCGTCCTCCTCAGAACCATCTTCCTCCCTCTCTTCATCCTCAGTAACTACCAACCCCGGGCTCACATCCGGACGGTGGTCTTCAACCAAGATGTCTACCCAGTGGTCTTCACAGTGCTGTTGGGGCTGAGCAATGGCTACCTGGGGACACTGGTCATGGTCTATGGCCCCAAGATTGTGCCAAAAGAGCTGGCGGAGGCAGCAGGGGTGGTGATGACATTTTATCTCATGCTGGGGCTAGCTGTGGGGTCTGCCTGCTCCGTTCTTCTTGTCCACCTTCTGTAGAGGAGCAGCTGGGGGGGATGTCCTCGGTTTGCAGTGCTGCTGTTGAGTACTTAGGGTTGTTTTTTTTTACCCCAAATGCCATGGTTTTGGGGCAGGCTGCCTGTCTTTGGAGAGGAGGCTGCATCCAGTGGGAAAGTCCTCTATGCTTAGGAGGTCCCATTGGTCTTCTGTCACACACCAGCTCAACTGGAGCAAAGGGACCAAAGAAGCTGCAGGGAGCTCAGGGAAGCAATGGGCACACAGGGCAGCCTGTCCCTCACCTCAGTGCCAATGGGCAAGGACGGCTCGCGGGTACCACCATGCTGGTTTTAAACTGAGCCCTAGGTTGTTGGTGGCATCCTGAGTGTTACTGCCTTCTTGTTGCAAGTCCAGCCTTGCAGTGTTGGTGGCTCCATAAAGCTGTGATGGAGGTGTTAAGCTACAAGGGATTTGTGCCCTGGATACCTCCAGGTGAGCCTCTGGAGCAGACAGCAGCCATTTCAGGGAGCAGGGTACTGTTTTGAGGGAATTTCATACCTTCATGCCACAAAAAAGCAGATATAAGGGAAACCTCTCCACTTAGACTTTTGCTTCCTTTAGTTTTTCCAGATACAATTGAATTGAGGGATCACAGCATGGTGCTACTCATGGTGGGGCTGAACGTGGTGGCCCTGCCAGAGACCATTCCTCTTGCTGTGCCCATAATGTGACAGTTGTGGACACCAACTTGCTGGTCTGCAGCTGAAGCCCAAGGAAAGGGAAATGCAAAGTGTTCCTAACCTGAGGTGTTTAAGATGCCTTTAGTTCTGCATTGAGAAAGGTCTGTAAAGTCAGGGAGAGGTATCAGAGGGGCTCTGGTGTGATGCTGCCAACAGAAAGCAGATTAATGGACGCAGACAGATTGGTTTCCAGATGTTTTTGGAGGGTGGGCTCACTGGGACACCAAAACCACATCCCACCCAAAGAGGGGTGGTTTATAAACGGCTGTATGGAAATTCAGCCTGGGCTAAACACAGTGTCTTGTTTCTTTTCTCCACTTGGGTGAGCTCAGGAGAGGTGAGCTGGTAAGCAAGGATGGCACAGCATAATTTGGCCTTGCAGCTGGTGCCTCAGGGATGCTCTTTATGGAAAACACTTCCTTTAAGACTGGGTGATGAGCGAATGCTCTGTTAGCAGGATGCTCTCTCAGCATCACCACTCCTCCATCAAGCAGAAGCTGCTGCTCTGGGCTACCAGGCCATCTCACACTGTGCTGGATGTGGTGATTAGAGAGGGAGGATGTGGGACTGGTACCTTTCCACCAGAACAGCAGGGTTGCTGGTGGTTATGGCCACAGGGTGACACAAAGGCTTGGTGGGAGCTGGGAAGTCCTTTCCAGCACTGAGTCTGGGCTTGTTGGCAGCACACACCTCCAGTTCTGCTTTATGGCTGGTTTTTGTTGAAACAGCATCAAATCCAGACCTGAGCAGAGGATTTGCAGGGCTGAGGACCAGCTTTACAACACATGAGGGCTTGAATTCTGTCCCTTTGGTAGGTTTGCATCACAGGCTTGCTCAGTGTAGACCTAGGTGGAGGTCCAGCTTGAAGGGCAGCCCCAGGGCTGAGTGCAGTGATGCTGGGAGCTGCTCTTGTGGGCAAATGCTGCCATTGCCTCCGGGAGTGCTGGAGCAGTGCTTGAAGCAATGAAGTAGCTGGCCGTGGCTGAAAAACCCAGGCCAACCTCGTGTTGGCAATCAAAAACATCCCTTTGTGGCCCTCAGCACTACCATGTGGTCTGCTCTCAACTTATGTGTTTTCACCTGGACCTAAGTACAATGAGGTTCTGCTCATTTACACCTCTACTGATCTTCTCCCTCATGTTACAGGCAAATCACCTCTCAAGACAGCACTTAATTAGCCAGTGTTGTTGCTAATAAAGTTAATTCTTGATACTCTGCAACTGCTGGTGTCTGAAATGGTTTCTCTTGGAGACACACCAATGCATGCAATTTCAGCTTGTGTTTTTCCTTCTGGTCATCCTTCTCTCCCAGCTTGGATTGTTAAGCTCTGAGAAATCACTACCAGGGCCAGGTGAAGGAGCCTCAGATGGATTGCTTTGAGAGCCCTGTTATTCTAATTTACTATCTCCAAATGATCTGCAGGTCAGTGTGGAGACCATACTTACTGCATCTGCAGGGGGGAGCAAGCAAAGAGGGAATTTATCCTTTGTCTTTGATGGTCCTCAGCTAAAGAAAGTTGGAGAAATGAGAGGAAAAATCAATACAGGTTCAAATTGGACAAGAATCAGGTGTGGGTTTAAAGCTGCTGGGAGCTGTGTGGGACAGGGATGGATGCTGACAGGCAGCCTGAGCCATGAGCATGCGGGTGATGCCTCTGTGAAAGGGAATGGGTTATTTATGGGATAGTGCATGTAATGGCAGGGAAATAATTGCTGCTGGATGCTGCCCAGGTGAAGTCCCATCTGATGTTTTGCAGATTGAACAGCTGAAGGTAAGAAAATGTAGAGTGATGAGGGAGTTGCAAGGCAGAAGGAAGGTTGCTGTATCTCACGTGTTAGATGAAGTTTCTTGATGAGTTAAATTGTATCTTTAATAAGAAATGCAGCCACTGAGCCCAGTTTCCAGTTTAGGAATGGTGAGTGCTGCACTGGGACAGGCAGCAGTAATGCAGCAGGTGACAAAACCCTACTTCAGGGTCAACAAGGCCATGTGCCACATCCTGCACTTGGATCACAACACCCTCATGAACACCTCAGGCTTTGGGACAGAGTGGCTGGAAGCTGCCTGGCAAAAGTGGGCCTGGGGGTGCTGGTAAAGAGCTGGCTGAAGATGAGCCAACAGTGTGCCCAGGTGGCCAAGAAGGCCGGCAGCATCCTGGCCTGGATGAGCCACAGTGTGGCCAGCAGCAGTAGGGTAGTGATTGTGCCCCTGTACTTGGCATTGGTGAGGCTGCACTTCAAATACTGGAATTGGTTTTGGGCCCTCTCTACAAGAAGGATGCTGAGGTGCTGGAGCAGATCCAGAGAAAGGCAACAAAGCTGGTGAAGGGCCTGGAGAGCAGGGCTGATAAGGACCAGCTGAGAGAACCTCAGTTGCTTAGGCTAAAGAAGAGGAGGCTGAGAGGAGACCTCATTGCTCTCTACAACTCCCTGAAAGGAGATTGGAACCAGGTGAGGATTGGTCTCTTCTCCCTAATAAGTAATAGAATGAAAAGAAACAGCCTCAGGTTCCACCAGGAAAGGTTTGGGTTGGGCATTAGCAGAAATGTCTTCCCTGAAAAGCTTATCAATGCCTGGCCCAGGCTGCCCAAGGCAGTGGTGGAGTCACCATCNTACAGGAAGGTTGAGGAGGGACTATTGACAAGGTCTTGCAATGACAGGACAAGGGGCAATGGGTTTGAAGTGTCAGAGGGGAGATTGAAAGTGGATGTTAGGAGGAAGTTGTTTGCAGTGAGGGTGGTGAGACACTGGCACAGGTTGCCCAGGGAGGTTGTGGCTGCTCCCTGCCTGGAGGGGTTGAAGGCCAGGTTGGAGGAGGCCTTGAGTGAGCTGTCCTAGTGGGAGGTGTCCCTGCCTATGGCAGGGGGTTGGAACTGGATGATCCTTGAGGTCCCTTCCACCCTTACCATTCTATGATTCTATAACACTTGGACTCAATGATCTTCAGTGCCCTTTCCAACCAAACCAGTTAGTGACTGTGCTTCTATACATGGTGGTTTAATCAGGACATTGCATTTTTCCCTTCTAGGACTCAAAATGCTTTACAAAGAGGAACTTGCTCCCCAGATATCTGTTCGGACCTAGAAGACCTGGAGGTCCAGAGGAAGATCTCAGGTTTGGGCAAAGCTGGGAGCTGAGCTGGGTCTGTGGGTCTTCCTGACCTGTACAGAACAGAATGTCCTTAATTAAGCCCATCCTCTCAGCAGCCTGGGGAAGACCAAGCATGGTTGTCAGTGGTTCTACCATCTGTCAGCAAGGAGAGGGGCTGCTGACCTGGCCCACCTGCTCTCTGCACGATCGAGTCCAGCCTTTGGCCTCACCTCACTGCCGGGTGTAGAGAGCAATGCAGGCACTTGCCGCATTGATGAGGGTGGGCCCCTGAGGTCAAGCTAACTCAAACATGGGCACAAATCCCTGCCTGGTGCCAAGCAGCAGAGCCACCATGTGCCCAGCATCTCTGGCAGAACAAGCTGGAGGCTGGAGCACCTTCCTGGCTCTTGTGGAGGGCTGGTGTGGTTGGGATCCTGCTCCTGCCTCACACTGGCTTCTCTGATGGCCTTTGGTGTCCAGGCCAGCAGGCCAAGGGGAGGTGAAATCTGTGAGCTGGCAAAGCAACAGCAGGAGGGGAGGGGTGCAGGGAGCAGGAGGGGGTTGGATGAGAGGGAAGGAAGTGGAGGAACTGCATCTGTTGCAGGTTCTGCTCAAAGGAGACAAACTGAGCCTATGCTTGGCCTTTTTTTTTTTTGTCCTCTCTTTCAGCTTAGTGGTGCCAGCTACTCCTTGCTTCAGAGCTGGACCACTGAAGTGTAGGTAAGCAAGCACATATGTTCCAGAAGGAAACTTCTCTTGTGGAGTGATGCTCATCTCCCATCAGTTGCAAGTCACTTTCTTTCTTTCTCTTCTATCGCCAAAGCCTTTTCTAGTCTGTTCCCCCTCACTGGAGTGCTCCACAGGGTAGAAATGCTGTCACTTCTACATCTGCTAGGGTGGTCCTACACGGACCATTCCTGCAAATCTGCATCCCTGCCTGTCCCTGGCATTCCAGCGATGCTCCTAATGACCTTGCTCTTAATTACCACCTTGAGGCAGCTTCATTTGTACCGGCGGCAGGGCCCCCAGACTGCACAGCACATAAAGAGCTATCATCTAAAATGGCTTGGCTTGGAAAGGACCTTAAAGGTCATCTAGTTCCAACCCCCTGCCATGGGCAGGGACACCTTCCACTAGATTAGGTTGTTCAAGGCCTCATCCAGCCTGGCCTTGAACACCTCAAGGGAGGGAGCAGCCACAACCTCCCTGGGCAACCTGTGCCAGTGTCTCACCACCCTCCCTGTAAAGAATTGCTTCCTAATCTCCAGTCTAAATCCGCCCTTCCCAGGCTTCAATCTTCAACGTCTGCCCCTCCAAAATGCTGTCACCTCACCCTCTGCAGCCACAGAAAAGTGTTTTCAAGGTATTTTAGCCCTGTGACCCTTCACATGAAGTTACCTCCATGGCTTTGTGTTGTGGGTTCAAAGAGCCAACAG
>VWYK01060753.1:0-17355 GCA_013399775.1 Semnornis frantzii | reverse complement strand
GTTGGATGGAACTGGGTAGGTTTACATTGGACATTGGGAAAGAGTTTTCCCCCAAGAGAGTGGTCAGGCACTGGAATGAGCTGCCCAGGGAGTTGGTGAACCCACCAACCCTGCATGTGTCATTTGGATTGGTGTTTGAGGGTATGATTTAAGGTGAATCTTGTAGAGTAGAGATCTAGGTTGGACTTGGTGATCCTGAGGGGCTTTGCCAACCTGTGTGCTGCTGTGATTCTGTGATTTGAGTAAGCTGGAGGTGTCCCTGCCCATGATGGGGGACATGGAACTAGATGATCTTTAAAACACCTTTCAAGCCAAACCGTTCTATGATTCTATGATTCCATCCTCTTGCTATCCTGCCAACATCAGACATATTTACTGCTTGCTGCCTGGCACCTGTGAGTCTTACAGTGATTGCTCTTAATGATGGGCAACATGGATCTGAGATGCACCACTTAGGGCTGGAGACACCTTTCATTTCTATTCCCACATTACTAATCCAGAGGATAAACCTTCTTAAGCTATCTCTTGGACTTCTAACTTTTCCAACTCCACTGGTTTTCAAGAGAGTTGATTCTTTAAGCCTTGATCCAAAGCATGGAGACTTCTGAGGGAAGATTCACAGAGAAGTCTGTGGCAAGACTCCCATCAGTGTGTATTCAGTAGACTTCCAATGCTGTTTTTAAAGTGCTTTGTGATCCTTCAGTTGACAGGTGACATATGAACAAAAAAATGTCATATCTTTATTTGTTTTCTCTTGCTTTTTTATTGATGTTTCATGACATATATCAATGAAAGAACTCACAGAAGAAAGGGACATAAATTAAACAGAAAAGCAAGCACTAGACTAGAATCTATTGCCTTCTACATGTTGGCTTTAAATCACAGAATGGTAGGAGTTGGAAGGGACCTCTGGAGATCATCAGGCCCAGTTCTCCTGCCAAACCAGGATCACCCAGGGCAGGTCACACAGGAACACATCCAGGCATGTCTTGAAAGTCTCCAGAGAAGGAGACTCCACAACCTCTCTGGGTAGCCTGCTCCAAGGCTCTGTAACTCTTACAGGAAAGAAGTTTTTCCTCACATTGAGGTGGAACTTACTGGGTTCCAGCTTGTATCCATTGTTCCTCATCCTGTCACTGGGAAATGGTGAAAAGAGACTGGCTGCTGCTTCTTGACATCCACCCTTAATGGATTTGTGGACACTGAGCAGATCCCCTCTCTGCCTTCTCCTCTCCAGGCCAAACAACCCCAGGGTTCTCAGCCTTTCCTCATAAGACAGATGCTCCAGTCCCTTCAGCACCCTTGAAGCTTTGTCAGACTCCCTCCAGTAGTTCCCTGTCTCTCATGAACTGGGGAGCCCAGAACTGGCCCCAGTACTCCAGATGTGGCCTCAGAAGGGTGGAATAGAGGAGCAGGACAACCTCCCTTGATCTGCTGGCCACACTTTTCTTAATGCACCCCAAAATACTATTATCTTGGCCACAAGGGCACATTGCTCTCTCATGGTCAAATTGCTGTCCACAAGGTCCTTCCTGGAGGTGCTACAGAGAGGAATTTATGTTGGTGAAGGATAGGTCCTGGATTTTTAAACACCAGACATTCCACCACCCTTGCTTTGCATTGTCCATGAGCTATTCTAATTTTTACTTAAGTATTAAATATTTAGTGAGCTCAGAATAAATTCTGTTACATCACAATTTGAAGGTACTGGGGGAAAATCATGCTGTCTCCTGAGATAGGAAGTGTCCTCAGATGCATCACTCCCCAAACAGACCTTCATAAACTGGCACTTCCAGCAGTGAAGCTGACACACAGCCAAACAGAGGCAGGAATAATTCATGGAGAGGGACTCTCTAATCTTTCCATAACATTGCCACAGACAACCTAGTGACAGGGACCTCGGAGGTCCCAAGAGCACTGCAGAGTGGAGTCTTGCAGGTGAGGTGATCAGGGCAGTCATGGAAGCATAGAATAGGTTGCAAAAGACCTTTAAATTCATCAGATCTATTTGTCAACCACTAAACCAGGGCACGACTAAAACATGTCCCTCAGCATTACATCTCCATGGCTTTTCAGTGCCTCCAAGAATGAGGAGGCCTGAGCAGCCTGTGCCAGGGCTTGACAACCCTTTCTGTGAAAAAATAGCCAATTTTNCAAAAGACCTTTAAATTCATCAGATCTATTTGTCAACCACTAAACCAGGGCACGACTAAAACATGTCCCTCAGCATTACATCTCCATGGCTTTTCAGTGCCTCCAAGAATGAGGACTCCCCTGCTGCCCTGAGCAGCCTGTGCCAGGACTTGACAACCCTTTCTGTGAAAAAATAGCCAATTTTAACCTTCCCTGGTGCAACCTGAGGTCATTTCCTCTCATCCTGTCAGTTGTTACTAGGGAAAAGAGACCAACTTCTCCCTTGCTACAACCTACTTTCAAAGCCCATGGATGCCAGCAGAAGCCTGGCATTCAGCACTTTCATCAGGGAGACAAAGATCGTGGTCTTCAGTCCATCTCAGGTGAAAGGGATCATAGAGTCATGGAATCATAGAGGCTGGGAAAGACCTTTAAGATCATCAAATCCAACCATCAACCCAATATCACCATGGCCACTAAACCACGTCCCACAGCGCTATGCCCACAGGTTTCTTGAACACCTCCAGGGACAGTGACTGCACTACCCCCCAGGCAACCTGTTCCAATCCCTGACCACTCTCAGTAAAGAAACTTTTCCTAATGTCCAAACTAAACCTCCCATGGCACAACTTGAACTCATTTCCTCTCATCCTACCACTAATTACTTGGAAGAAGAGACCAGCACCAGCCTCACTACAATCTCCTTTCAAGGAGCTGTAGAGAGAATCATAGAATGGGTTGGTTGGAAGGGACCTTGAAGATTATCCACTTCCAACCCCCCTGCTATGGGCAGGGACACCTTCCACTAGCCCAGGCTGCTCAAGGCCCATCCAACTTGGCCTTGAACACTTCCAGGGAGAGAGCACCCACAACTTCCCTGGGCAACCTGTTCTAGTGTCTCACCACCTTTGCTGGAAAGAATTTCTTCCTGATCTCCATGGGTGGTGGAATTCTTCCAACAGCAGAGATCAAAACTCCAGACTAGCTTTTGGCCTGGGATGTATTTCCCACGCACGCACAGCTGCGCTTGTAGCTTGTGTAGGCACATCTGAGCTACTCTAAAGCTAGCTAAGAAGTGAGAGAGAGGAGACCAAATCTGCTGAGGATTGTAAATAACTCATGTAAACTGACTTCTGCAAGAGAGCAAGCCCAGCAGCATGCAGCTTAGCTTGGGCTAAGAGCCCAGGCATTAACTCAGCTTGGATAATATCCAGCCAGCCCTCATTTCTTAGACTGCAGAGCTGAGGTGGCCAGCAGTACCAAAGGCAGTGTGCTCAGTGCTGAGGCAGGGGCAGCAGTCGTGCACAGTGCTGCATGGTGCTCACATCACTCCACAAGGGGTTGTCATTCTGCTATAATCCAGCATTGGGAGGCAGTTCACTGAATCAGAGAGGCACAAAATGTTAGCAGTTGGAAGGGACCTCAAAGCTCATCCAGTCTAACCCCCTGCCAGAGCACCTAGAGCAGGTCACACAGGAACACATCCAGGCAGGTTTGGAGTATCTCCAGAGAAGGAGACCCCACAACCCCCTGGTGTTGCTGTCTATTTTGTTGACTCAAATTGGCACTGACTCCCCAGTGTTTTGGGGCTTTTTGGTCATTTCCAGGCTTTTTTTGTCCTTGTCTGTTCTAAAAAACTAAGTCCATAACCTCTCATGGATGAGTGCTGAACATTTTGTATCCATCTCTGAGTCCTCAGCACAGCAGAGACAGGGACCTGTTGGAGCAGAACCAGCAATGCTGGTAGGGCTGGAAGCCCTCTGCTGTAAGAACAGGCTGAGAATTGGGCTCCAGGGAGACCTTCTGGTGGCCTTTCAGTGCTTAAAGCTGGGGACAGACCTTTTAGCAGGGCCTGATGTAGCAAGGCAAGGGGTGGTGGTTTGAACTAAAAGATTCAGACTGGAGAGAAGGAAGGAATTGTTTATGCTAAGGCTGGTGAGAGTCTGGCCCTGGTTGTCCTGCAAGGTAATGGAAACCACATTCCTGGAAACAGCTCAGGTCAGCTGGTTTGAGGCTGTGAGCAGCCTGTTCTAGTTGCAGATGTCCCTGCTGGGGGCATGAGTGTTAGCCTAGGTGACCTTTCAAAGTCCTTCCCAACCTAGCACATTCCATGAGTCTGACTCTGTGCTCTTAGAGCTCATAATTGTGACATGTGATGACCATTCTGGATCCTCCAGAAGAATCTGTAGCTCCTCTCTTTCCTCATCTCTGCCTCTGCTATTGCCCTGCACATGCATTTGGGTGTTGCCTGGAGTAGAAATAGCTGTATAGCTGCACAGCCATGTTCACCTCCTCCTACTTGGTTTAGGGCAACATTCCTGCCTGATTTATGGCTTTCTAACTGCCCCCACACTGTAAAGCTTTGGCAGTCAAGGAAATATTCTTCTTTCCTGGAGAAAGCACTGCTTCAGGTTTTGTAAACTCCAAAGCCTCAAATATTCTCCCTGATGAGTGTTTCTCCAAAGAGCAGAAGCTTCTGAATTGAGACTTGCCTTAAAAAAACAAAACTACATTAATTCTATTTCACCCTGAGAAAAATATCATTAGTGTTTGATAGACAAAAAAGGGTTTGTGGTCTTTTGCACTTCACATCTATTCAGCACTAAGTATTTCATTGATGCAGCCCTAATCATAGAATCACAGAATCATAGAATGGTAGGGGTTGGGAAGGACCTCTGGAGATCATCCAGTCCAGTCCCCCTGCCAAATCAGCAGCTTAGGAATGCATCCAGGTGAGCCTTGAAAGTCTCCAGTCTCAAACTGAAGCTCAGTCCTGTGTATTTGCAGAGGCCATGAACCTGGCCCCAGAAGGAAACAAAAGAAGAGGGAATTGTTCTGTTGGGTCAGTCTTTCAAAACAGGAGCATTCAGTTCTTTTACTTCCTCATGTGGCCTTTTCTGGGCCAGGTTACCATCATTTCTCTTACTCTCTCCATGGCTCCTGGCTGCATTTTAAGTTGGCTTCACCCAGTGACTGGTGCTCACAGCATCAAAGGGCATCAAAACTCTCCTCTGATCTGCATATTATACAAAGAATAAATACAGACATTCCTGAAATCCTGATATAAGCTTTTTGTCTGTGTACACATGGATGCCACAAAGCTCTTGGGTTTTCAGTTTTCAAAGAGTTCCAAACCTGTGTGCAATTCAATTTACTGAACAGCAGGTCAAGGAAACTTCTCATCCCCCTCTACTCTGCCCAACAGGGGCCACATCTGGAGTATTGTGTCCAGTTCTGGGTTCCCCAGTTCGACAGGGACAGGGATATGCTAGAGAGTGTCCAATGGAGGCTGTGAGGATGATGAAGGGACTGGCACATCTGTTTGATGAGCAAAGGCTGAAAGCTCTGGAGCTGTTGAGCCTGGAGAGGAGAAGACTGATAGGAGATCTTATGAATGTTTACAAATATCTGCAGGGTGAGTGTCTAGAAGGGGCCAGGATCTTTTCAGTAGTGTCATGTGACAGGACAAGGGCCAGTGGGTACAACCACCTCAACATGAGAAAAACTTCTTCACTGTGAGGGTGCTGGCACACTCTCTCTGGAAAGGTTTCTCCTCATGCTGAGCTGAAACCTTCTCTGTTCCACTTTGTATCCATTGCTCCTTGGCTTCTTGCTGTGCAGCACCCAAAAGAGCTTGGCCCCCTCCACTTGACACCCAGCCCTCAGCTCTTGATAGACATTGCTCAGATCCCCTCTCAGCCTTCTCTTCTCCAGACTAAGCAGCCCCAGGGCTCTCAGTCTCTCTCCACAGGGGAGATGCTCAAGTCCCCCACTCATCCTCATGGCTCTCTGCTGGACTCTCTCCAGCAGGTCTCTGTCTGTCTTCAACTGGAGAGCCCAAAACTGGACACAGTATTGCAGGAGTGGTCTCAGTAGGGCAGAGCAGAGGGGGAGAAGAACCTCCCTAGCCCTGGTGGCTGATGCCCCCCAGGCTGCCATTGGCTCTCTTGCCCACAAGGGCACATTGTTGCCCCAGGCAGAACTTGCTGCCCACCAGCACTCCAAGGTCTTTCTCTGCAGAGCTGCTTTCCAGCAGGGCAGCCCCAACCTGTCCTGGTGCCTGCTGTTATTCCTCCCCAGATGCAGGACCCTGCACTTGTCCTTACTGAACTCCACGAGGTTTGCCTTCACCCAGCTCTGCAGCCTGTCCAGATCTGGTTGGGTGGTAGCACAGCCTGATGGCCTGAGGGCTGTCAGCCACCACCCAAGTTTGTGTCACGAGGGAACTTGCTGAGGCTGCACTCAATGCCCTCACCGAGGTCGTTGATAAAGATACTGAACAAAACTGGACCCAGCACTGATCCCTGGGGAATACCAGTGGCTACAGGCCTCCAACTTGACTCTGTGCCACTGTTGACAACCCTCTGAACTCTGCTGTCAAACCAGTACCTATTGCTGTATGGTAATTCTCTTATGGTCTGTTGTTTTCCCTCCTGCCCCAGGGATATTCCCTGGAAAAACAGAGTTAATATCAAATTTGCAGTGTTTCCTGAGCCACGGAGTAGATCCTATTGGAAGCTTTTACTAGTAGTCCATTCTCCTTTCAGAACAACAACAACAAAAATGATTTTTTTCTTTATTTTTGAACTACTGCCTGCATTTTAAACATCAGTTTTAACTAGGTATAGGAGCAGAAAATATTGCAGAGCACTAAGCAAAGCCGGACAGAAACATTCTAGGGGATTTAACAGCAGCCTGAAATTTTTCTCACTGTTATTCTGAGGTTGGAACATTGAAAAGAGAGATAAGTAGAAAAGATAAGCAGTAAAAGAAGAGGAGGGAAGCAAACAGAACAGTCTGAACATGGGAGTGAGCGGGTTTGTTTGCCCATGAGTTTGGCTTTGTCACTGATTCTCACAGGTCTGCAGTGTGATTAGGGTATCTGTGATGGAGCAGTGCTCACAGATTCACACAATCATAGAATGGTTTAGTTGGAAGGGACCTTAAATATCATCCAGTTCCAACCCCCCTGTGGCACCTTCCACTAGCCCAGGCTGCTCAAGGCCTCACCCAACCACCCCTTGAACACCTCCAGGGAGGGGCATCCACCACCTCCCTGGGCAACCTGTTCCAGTGTCTCACCACCCTCACTGGAAAGAATTTCTCCCTAGTTTAAATCTCCCCTCTTCCAGCTCAAAGCCATTCTCCCTCATCCTGTCACCACAAGCACATCTAAAATGTCCTTCCCCAGCTTGTAAGACCCCTTCAGATACTGGAAACCCACTAAAACATTTCCCCAGAGCCTTCTCTTCTCCAGGTTGAACAGCCCCAGTTCTCTTAGCCTGTACCCACAGGGGAGGGTCTCCAGCCCTCTGATCATCTTTGTGGCCTCCTCTGGACCTGCTCCAGCAGCTTCATGTCCCTCATGCTGCGGCCCCAGAGCTGGATGCAGTGCTACAGGTGAGGTCTGAGCAGAGCAGAGCAGAGGGGCAGAATCCCCTCCCTGTGCTGCTGCTCTCCCTGCTCTGGATGCAGTCAGCACACAGCTAGCTGTGAGCTGCCAGCAACCAGTGTTGGCTCCTGGGGAGTTTGTCACCAGCTGACACTCCCAAGACCTTCTCCAAACTGCTCTCCAGCCACTCCTCACCCAACATAGAGTTGTACTCAGGAGTGTGGCCTGAGTGGCCTATTCATCAGCAAGACTGTGGACTGAAACTCTGGTCCCAGTTTCAGAGAAAAAAAAAAAAAAGAGATGGAGTTTTAACTTTATGCTCACAGGAGATTAAGATGTTTACTTCTAGACAGAGGCAAACTAAAGCACACTGAAGATTTGGGGATGAGGAGGACATTAATTTCAGCATAACCTCTACATTACACAGTAACTGGAAATTCACTTTGCCTGTAAATGTTTTCCTGGCATTATCATTTTAAAGTCCTGAGGAGCACAGGCCCTGTATGAGATGATCCACAAGCCCAAATGCTGTTATTGTGGTATTACCTGCTGTTGTCTCCAGCTGAACAAGCACTTCTCATGCCCACGCTGCAGCCTAATCCTTTCAAATCTTGGGTGTTCACAAAGAACAGATCTTTTCTGGAAACTCTTTAATTATCCACAACCTTGTACTCCACTCTGATGAGGCCACACCTCAAGCACTGTGTTCAGTTTTGGGCACTTCGACACCAGAGAGATGTGGAGATGCTGGAGAGAGTGCAGAGTGAGGGCAAGGAATCTGGGAAGGGCCTGGAGAATAAAGTTGATGAGGAGAGACTGAAGGAGCTGGGGCTGGTTAGTGTGAAACAGAGGAGGCTGAGGGCAGACCTCATGGCTGTCTATAGGACCAAGAAAGGACCTTGTGGAGGGGTTGGTGCTGGTTTCTTCTCACAGGTCATTACTGACAGAACAAGAGGGAATGGCCTCAAACTGCCATGGGGTAGGTTTAGACTGAACATGAGGAAGAATTTGTTCCCAGAAAGAGTGGTCAGGGATTGGAATGTGCTGCCCAGGGAGGTGGTGGAGTCACCAACCCTGGGTGTGTTTAAAGGTGGTTTGGATGTGGTGCTTGGGGCTATGGCTTAGGCTGAGCCTTGCAGAGTAGATTTCTGGGCTGGACTCGGTGATCCTGAGGGGCTTTGTTAACCTGAATGTCTCTGTGATTGTGTGGTTCTGAAAAGGAGAGGAAAGGATGGCTGTGGGGTTTAAATTGGATCTACATATGCACTTCATACAGGTAAATACATGCACTGCTACAGTGTTTTTGAAGCTGAAGGTCAGGGATGTCGCCTTATAATTGGAGATGACAAAGAACACCTATTAAAACAACCTGGGAACTTTGACTCTTTCATGTAGGTATGCCCAACGAGACCATCAGAGGTCGAGTTCAAATCTACTTGAGGTATCTACGACCCCCTCAGGTGGTTACCATAATTTGTGTACCTTCTTAGTGCAGAGATACACAGTCACAGAATGGCAGGGGTTGGAAGGGGGCTCTGGAGGTGATCAGGTCCAGCGCAGGTCACACAGAGAATGCTTCCAGGTGGGTTTGGAATGGCTCCAGAGAGAGAGGCTCCACCACCTCTCTGGGCTGCCTGCTCCAGGGCTCTGTTGCCCTTAAATTAAACCAGTTCCTCCTTGTGTTTAGATGGAACTTCTGATGCTCAAGTTTGTGCCTGTTATTCCTTGTCCTGTTGCTGGGCACCGCTGAAAAAAGACAGGTCCCATTCTCCTGACACCCATCCTTTAAGTGTTGACCTGCATTGATGAGATATGACTGTGTTCGAGCTGCTGTCCTGCTTTGCCCAGACTGACAGCTGCCTGAGTGTTGCAGAACAGAAGGAAAGCCCCCTGTGATCCAACACAAGCCTGCAATCTGCTGAAAGCCTCCTCTGGGGCTCTTCTTTCTCTGTCAGGACAGCTGCTGGAAGGCAGTTAGCTTAGTAAAGCATTGTTGGCTAACCACAGGTCAATTATATCTTCACTTTATCTTCAGACAGGGTGAATGCACCCTGGGCTGTTCTTAAAAGGAAAGAGAAAAGTGAAACCAGCAGATGCTCAGAGGGCTGGAACTGCTCTGCTATGAGGACAGGCTGAGAGAGTTGTTCAGTTTGGCCTATGACAGGGGGGTGGAGCTAGATGATCCTTGAGGTCCCTTCCAACCTTAACATTCTATGATTCTATGAGAGGAGAAGGCTCCCAGGAGACCTTATTGTGGCTTTCCAGTAGCTGAAGGGGGCTGCAAGAAAGCTGGGGAGTGACCTAGAGTAAGGGATTTTTTTAGGGCTAGGAGGAATGGATCCAAGGTAGATGAGGGGAGATTTTGATTAGATGTTAGGAAGAAGTTCTTCAGCATGAGGGTGGTGAGACACAGAGAGGTTGCCCAGGGAGGTGATAGAAAACTCATTCCTGGCAGCTTTTAAGGCCAGGTTGGATGTGGCTCTAGGCAACCTGATCTAGTGTGAGGTATCCTTGCCCATGACAAGAGAGTTGGAACTGGATGATCCTTGGGGTCCCTTCCAGCCCTGACAATTCTGTGATTCTATGAGATGTGAGAGTGGTGAGCCCCTACCTCCTGCCTCTGCCATGTCCTGGGCCTGACCTCACTGCTGAATTGTTTTGTTACAATAAAAGCATCACTAACACTTCCCACTGACTTACTGAAATTAGTAGCAGAGTCCTTTACTACCTTCTCCAGATCATTGGAATAACTCCAGAGAAACAGATCTTCTCCATCCTTGTTTCACAACTTTGGCCTGTTTGATTTTGGGGTCATTACTTTTCAGAGCATCTTCCTATGTCTGGGAACAAAGCACAGCTAACACAAACCCAAACGCATTTGACAGGGCTCAGAAGCCAAAGAAAAGGCGTTTGCAGGAGGGAGTGAGCAGACGAGTGACTGCTGCAGAGCACTTTGGCAAGCTCTGCAGTTCTGCAGGACCCCAGCAGAGGGAGGAAGAAACTGCACCATTGAACATGAGCATCAGCACAGCGAACTCGGGGCAGCCTGCTAAGAAGGGGCAGCAAAGGGCTTCTTAGAAGAAAGCATTTTGCATTTTCTCCACATATAATTTGGCTTAGCTGAAAGGAGAAGATGGTAACTTTGCTCAGGTACTCACAGAACAGGGGACAGGCCATATGCACAGCTGAAGGTGCAATAAGCTTCCCAAAGCTCCTGGCAGAAATGACTGACTTGTGAGTAGAATCACAGGATCATAGCTTCATCCAGGTCAGAAGAGCCTTCTAAAGGTCATCCAGTCCTACCTCCCTGCAGTCAGCAGGGACATCCCCTACTAGACCAGATCACCCAGAGCCTTAATGAGCCTCACCTGGAATATCTCCAGGGCTGGGGCCTCAACCACCGTTCTGGGCAACCTGTTGCCATGCTCCACCACCCTCATTGTAATGAACTTTTCCCTAAGAAGTACTGAAAAGTCAGTGAGTTATGCACAGGAACTTAACCCACATTTGCATTTCACCCTGATGGGAGGCTTCTGAGTTCTTTCTCTGTCCTTTTCAAATCAAAATGCTCATGCATTACAGATTTCCACAATCCCAGCATGGCAGGATTAGGAAGAGATCTCTGCAGGTCATCTGCAGTCCAAGCCCTCTGCTACAGCAGGGTCAGGCACAGCAGATTGCCCAGGATATCAATGGCCAGAAGGGTTTGGAATACCTCTAGAGAAGAAGACTCCACAACCTCTCTGCTCCAGGACTCCAGCACCCTAACAGGATAGAAGTTTTTCCTCATATTCAGATGGAACATCCTGAGTGCTACTGAGAAGAGTCTGGCCTCATCCTCTTGCCCCTCACTCCTTAGCTCTTGCTGAGTATTGATCAAACCCCTCTCAGGCTGCTCTTCTGCAGGCTCAACAGCCCCAGGGCTCTCAGCCTTTCCTCCTCACAGCTTCAGGCCTCTCAGCATCTTTGTAGCTTCCCCTGGACTCTCTCCTGTAATTCTCTGTCTCTCTTGAACTGGGGAGCCCAGAACCAGACCCAGTACTCCAGATGTGGCTTCAGTGGGGCAGAGCAGAAGACCAGGAGAACTTTCTGTGATCTGATGGTCACCCTCTTCTCAATTTACCTCAGGTTTATGTTTGTCCCATATATGAAGTTCTTAGTCTTTCTTTACCCCATCTGAGTTGTTATATCCATTGCTTTCATATTTCCTTCTCTGCAAATACATTTGTCCCTCACAAGCCCTTCCTTCCTTTTCCTCTTCCTTTTCCTTGTCACTACAAGCACATCTAAAAAGTCCTTCCCCAGCTTTCTTGTAGGCCCCTTTCAGGTACTGGAAGCCCACTAAAATGTCTCCCCAGGGCCTTCTCTTCAGCTCACAGCCTGTCCCCATAGTGGAGGTTCTCCAGCCCTCTGATCATCTTTGTGGCCTCTTCTAGACCTGTTCAAACCTTTTCATGTCCATCTTGCACTGGGGACCCCAAAACAGGAGGCAGTGCTGCAGGTGTGGTCTGAGCAAAGCAGAGGGGCAGAATCCCCTCCCTGTGCTGCTGCTGCTCTCCCTGCTCTAGATGCAGCCAGCACACAGCTGGCTCTGGGCTGTGACCATTGCGGACTCGTGGGGAGTTTGGCACCAGCTGACACCCCCAAGGCCTTCTGCTTCAGACTGCTCTCCAGCCACTCCTCACCCAGCCTAGATTTGTGCTTGGGATTGCCCTAACCCAGCTGCAGGACCTTGCACTTGGCCTTGTTGACCTTCATGAGGTTGGCACGGCCCCACATGTCGAGCCTGTCCAAATCCATCGTGATGGATGCCTTCCCTCCAGTGTGCCAAGCACACCACACAGCTTGGTGCCACTTGCAGACTTGCTGAGGGTGCCTCAGTCTCTGCCCACATCACCAAGAAAGATGTTCAACAACGTCCACTGTTTGTTCCCCATCCTGAATAAGCACAAAAGCTCATTTGCAACACAGTACATGATGCAGGACCTGTGCTTCAGCAGTCAGCATCTGACAAGACTGTCTTTAAAAAGCCATGAGCCCTGTGCTCAACACACCTGGCTTAATGTGTTCAAATCCTGACTTGGGACAAGATGAAAAATGTCACAGTCACAGTCAGTGAAAGCCAAAGGCTGGAGATCCAATGGGCTACAACAGAAAATGTGCCATGAGTTTTAATGTTTCTTGGGTATCAAGACATCCTGTAGCCTCTCATGTTCCATTTTTTATGACCAGGCAACTGAACATCTAAAGAAATTCTTGCTTTACAGAGTCACAGAATTGTCAGGGCTGGAAGGGATCTCAAGGATCATCCAGTTCCAACCCCCCTGCCATGGGCAGGGACACCTCACACTAGATCAGGTCGCTCAGAGCCACATCCAGCCTGGCCTTAAAAATGTCCAGGGATGAGGTTTCCACAACTTCTCTAGGCAACCTGTGCCAGTCTCTCATCATCGTCATGCTGAAGAACTTCTTCCTAATGTGTAATCTGCACCTCCCCTCCATGGATCCATTCCCCCCAGTACTATCACTACCTGACACCCTCAAAAGTCCCTCCCCAGCTTTCCTGTAGCCCCCTTCAGATACTGGAAGGCCACAAGAAGCTCTCCTGGGAGCTTTCTCCTCTCCAGACTGAACAGCCTCAACTCGTTCAGCCTGTCCCCATAGCAGAGGGTCTCCAGTCCTCTGATCATCCTCGTGGCCCTTCTCTGGACATGTTCCAGTACATCCAGATCCTTCTTGCAATAGGGGCTCCAGAACTTGACACAGTGCTCCAGGTGGGATCACACAAGAGGGGTGCAGAGGGGAAGAATCACCTCTCTCAACATGCTGGCCACACTTCTTTTGATACAGCCCAGGATACAGTTGCCTCTCCACCTGACCTCCTGGCAAACCTCAGATGTGGCACCCCGTAGACTGAGAAGTCAGTCACTCTTCATGTTTTCAGTGGGGCTCACTCCAGGCACCCTGCAAGAGGTAGACCTTTCCAGAACTCCTGCTACTCTTCAAGCAAGTTCAAGACCTCATGCTGGTGAAAGGCAATTGTCACATATGGTAACACCTGTTATCTTCCCCATATCCAGGTGAAGGTAATGGTAAAGCAGCTGACACAGAAGGACAGGAGAGAGAGAGAAAAAACATGGAGATGGAGAGAAAGCTGAAGAAAAATGAAAATATATGGGGTGGAGGCACTTTAGTCTTAAAAATATTGATCAGACAGCAGGCAAAACTCAGCTCTGTCCCCTTCCTAGTCTCTGTAACAGAACCTCAGCCAATCTTTTGCTGAAGCCTAATTCTGCAGTTTTTTAATTAGCACTTCTGTCTGGGGTTTTAATCACATTGCTTCCTTTCTCAGGTAAGTATCTGGATGATAGTCCCATGATATCAGTTGTGCTCTAGCTCAGCAAGTCTGATTGTGCCCTGCAAACCTGCTCCCTACAAGACCATGCAAAAACAATCAATGGCTAAATCATCCCTGCCCGAAGAAAGATGGTTTTCTTCTTAGAAAAAGCATATATGAGGTAAAACCCCACTACAACAGACTGTCTGGACCATGGAAAGTACCATCCTTGGGATGCCAGTGATCCCAAACTCTTCAGATTTCCTCTGGAAAATGTCTCTGCATCACTGTGGTTTCAGACAGCATTTCACTTTGTTCCCTATGGCTTTTTGCCTTCAACTAAGAGATCTTTCCAGACCTAGAAAGCAAATCAACCAGCAGCTGCATTTTCACTGGAGACTGGGAGGTAGCTGTGGCCATGCTCACTTCCCACAGCCTCTTAAAAAAAACCAGGCCGTGAAACAGCCACAGAAGATCCAATGCACAGCATCTTCCAGCTCTGATGCAGTCACACAAAGCCATCGGTGCTCACAAAACCTGCTGCCTCTCAGGGGTCCCAATGACATTCCAGGTATCTCTACTCCTATCATACTGGGGCCACCTGCAGGAGGGATGCAGATAAGGACAGCAGGTGGAACACTGTAGATTGCAGAAGGCAAGGCAAGGCAAGAAAAGAATAGTTGGAAGACCTTTCAGATCATCAAGTCCAACCATTCTCTAACTCTGCCAAGGCTGCTGCCCCACAGCAGCACATCTTTTGAACACCTCCAGGGATGGGGATATAACCTCTTTACTGGGCAGTGTGTTGCATTGGTTGAGAACCAATGGTTATGAACTGTGAGATACAAGATCTTACCCAGAATGGCATCAGAAGGCTTCTTTTCCTGCCTTTCAGTCCTGCTGGCTGAAGTGTGGTTCAGTCACTGGAGCAGAGACATAAAGAACAAAAGTATCTTCTGGTAGCACCTAAACCAACCAAGCAAGGCAAAATGTTCTGGTTGTTCCAATCTGATGGATCTGCATTGCCAGTGGTCCTGTCACTGCTCTCATCTTACTATTCATTTCCATGCTGTGGATACAGCAGGATGAATATCCCACAGTATCACACTGGGAATCTCTGTAGCTTTGCATCCCCTCCACATTCTCATATCCTGAAGTGCTGGGATACCCTGTGCCAGTCTGCTCATTGAGCATCTGTCCTATGAAAGCATCCCAAGTTTTTTCCTGGGTAACTTCTCTGACATCAGGCTGGGTAACTTGAGCAAAGAGAAATGCAAGTGGTCACTTAAAAGAGTACAGAGCAGGTCAGAATAAATGCAGAATCTGCCACAGGTAAATCATAGAATCAGAGAATTGTTTCAGTTGGACAAGACCTCTGAGATCTGCAGCATGTGCAGAGCAGGGCCACGAGGATGAGCAGAGGGCTGGAGCTGCTCTGCTGTGGGGACAGGCTGAGAGAGTTGGGGCTGTTCAGGCTGGAGAGGAGGAGACACTGAGGAGACCTTCTTGTGGCCTTCCAGTATCTGAAGGGGGCTACAGAAAAGCTGGGGAGGGACTTTTGAGGATGTCAGGTCATATCTTTTTTGTTTTTTGAGGGTGTCATATCACTATATGGCTGGAGGGAATGGAGCAAAACTAGAAGTGGCAAGATTCAGGTTAGGTGTTAGGAAGATGTTCTTCAGCATGAGGGTGGTGAGACACTGGCAGAGGTTGCCCAGGGAGGTGGTGGAAGCCTCATCCCTGTAAGTTTTTAAAGCCAAACTGGATGTGACTCTGGGCAAGCTGATCTAGTGTGACATGTCCCTGTCCATGGCAGGGCAGGTGGAACTGAATAATCCTTGAGGGCCCATCCAACCCCGACAATTCTGTGATCAAGTCCAACCATTGGTATAACACCACCATGGCCATCAAACCATGTCCTCAAGTGCTGTGTCCACACATTTCCTGAACACTAGCAGGAAAATGCAAATTCCAGTAAAGCAGGGGAAGCTGGAAGCTGGACTTTACTTCCTGAAAGTCTATCTCTTGTTAGGAATACCTGGAGTTCAGAACTCCTGATACCACCAGGCTCTTCTCTCCATGCTACAAAACTAACATGCCCACAGCTGTGTTCACCTTCAAGCGGACCTTAGAATAAATATTGTAGAGTAAAAGAATGATTTGGGTAGGATAGATGTCTTCAAAAGACATCTGTTCTAACCTCCACGCAGCCAGCAGGGACATCTGCAATGACAGCTCTGAGCTCAGAGCCCCAAACAACCTCACCTGGAATGGTTCCGGGAATGGGGCTTCTACCACCTCTCTGGGCAAGCTGGGTCAGTTTCTCCACTCTCAGCATAAATAGAATTATTCTTTATATGCAGCTTAATTATTCTTTACATGCCTCGGCCTCTCACCACAGAACCTGCTAAGAAGTTCCTCCCCAGCTTTCTGATAAGTCCCTTTAGGTTCAGAATGGTCACCAGAAGGTCTCCACAGAGCCTTCTCTTCTCCAGGCTGAACAAGGCCAACTCTCCAAGCCAAGCCTCACAGCAGAGGGCTTCCAGCCCTCTGATCGTTTTGCAACCTCCTGTGGCCCTGCTCCAACAGGTCCCTGTCTCTGCTGTGCTGATGACTCCAGAGCTGGTCCCAGCACAGCAGGGCAGGTCTCAGCACAGCCCTCCCTGCTCCTGCTGCCCATGCTGCTGGGGATCAGTCCAGCTGGGGCTGGGCTGGCAGCACTCAGTGCCTGCTCATGTCCAGCTTTTCACCCTCCAGCAGTCCCAAGTCCATCTCCACAGGGATGCTCTCCATCCCTTCATCTCCTAGCTCTTTGCAGACACTACAAGTTGTCCTGACCCAGCTGCAGGACCTTGCACTTATCCTTGTTGAATCTTCTGAGGCTCACAGTCCAGCTATAAGCCATCCCCTATTCAAGGCTTTACCTTTCCACCTCCCAGTGTCTGTGGCTTCACCACAGAAACCTGAAGAGACCTTCCTGACTGTGCTGCAGGTGATGTGTAGTCCACCAGGAACAATATCACCAAGCAGCATGTCTTAGAAACACCCACGTGGGTGCTCAAGAAGCTCTTTCTCTTTCTTATGCTGAGGAGTCTTATGAGATTGCTGAGGCAGGACAGTGTCCATGTGCTAGAAAACTCTTTCTAACAGGATCCAAATGGCAAACCACAGTTTGTCCAAATCTGTTTCTTCTCAGGTGCAGTGCAGACATGCCAGAGGAGAAGGAAAAGCTGTGGTGTGGACACATTTACATATGCTACACTGTCAACTGACTTTGGAAAGAATTCCAAGAGGCAATACACATGCAGCTGTGCTGCCTGAATTTAGCTGCTTGGCCTCAACCTTCCACACCTGAGTCTGCTTCAACTAAAACAGCAGCAAGATAGAGTGGCAGGACTCAGTGGATGCACTCAACAGATCTGATGAAGATCATAAACAAACAACTTCTGAGGGTTTAAAATCTGGCAAAGCTGGTGTGGTGGTAGGCCTAGGC
>VWYK01060749.1:5787-20956 GCA_013399775.1 Semnornis frantzii | reverse complement strand
CTGACACTCTGTGAGTCTGTGATAACAAGGAGCAACAGATTGGGAGATTCAAGCTAAACATGAGGAAAGACTTTTTCACCAAGAGGCTGGGGCAGCCCTGCAACAGGTTACAAAGAGAGGAGGTGGTTGCTTCCTCCTTGGGCAAAGTTACACAAAGCCATGGCTGACATAGCAACCTAGTGTTGGTGTTAGTTCTGTTTTCAGCCAGAGGTTGGAGATCTGCAGAGATCCCTTTCAAGCAGTGCTTCATTCGTTTTGATTCTTTGGTTTTCAAGAGATGCTTGTTTGATGTTAAAAGAACCTGACTTCTTTAAAATATTAAGCTACTCTTTTCCACATTGTGGTAGATCTCTGAAAATGAGGTGGGATGACTTTGTGACCTACTCTTAGAAAACAGCCACAGGATTAGACAAACTTCCATTATTTTTCACTATTTTAGAGCGGGTGTCAAACGGCTCCTCAAGCCACAGCCTCATCTTTCCTTATCTGCAGAACAAGCACATCATGAGGAGCAGTAAAGAAAGTTTCTCCAATACTTTCTGACTGTGTGTTTTTGACTGAGATAAAGAAAATGCATCTAGTAGGAGTCCTGGTGAAGCTCCTTCCTCTGTCCTAGCATCAAGGCAGAAATGAACATTTTGGTGGCATTCCTGGCAATCATTTCCTGCTCTTCAAGACCTTCTGTGTAGGAGACTTCAAATCAGCTTCCTGAGATCCCAGACAACCTGATACATCCACCTCTCCTTCCACCCACCCCACCATAGAATCATCGAATGGTTTAGGTTGGAAGGGACCTCAAAGATCATCTAGTTCCAAACCCTCGCCACAGGCGGGGACACCTCCCACTAAGTCTGCCAGCCAGGGTATCAGTTTGTGTGACCATGGCTTTGCTATTGATGTTCCAGATCAGAGAATTGTTTGTTAACAACCAAATCAAATCTCTCTTTTCATTTCTTATCACCACATGGCTTGCTCCTGGAAATTTTAAAGCAATTAAATGAAACATTCTAGTTTTTTATAACTCCATTGTAAATAATGCTGTCTTGGAGGCAGGGAGTTAATGTGGCTGAGTTGAGAATTATAAAAATAAAATTATTTTATTTTCCTGAAAGCCCTGCCCCCAAACTATACCAAAAACCAGTCTAGATTTATTTACAGGTTCTAATTCGATTGGAAATTCTTCAACAGGATGTTATGGGCAGATTTAGAGATTTAGGAAGTCAGGAAATGGAAAAGGCTAAGCTGCAAACACAGCCTCACCCCACTGACCCTCCACCTCACCCTCAGGCTGAGCAAAGAATTCAGGGAGTAGCATCAGGCTTCACTCATGGAGGTGAGATAGGCATTGGGCGATGATCCCTTGCTGGGTTTCTCTGCTGCTCAGCTGCCTTCTGACACTGCAAGCAATATCCAATAGTCTGGATCCAGGCAGGAGCAGCCCAAGGCAGGTGGAAAAGCTGTGAGTCAGGAGTGTCTCGAAACACAACTGCCACAAGGCAGGGATCCATGGGACCGATGCTGCCTCGGGAGTGGCAGGGGAAAGCCAAACTGCTCAGGTCTGCCCAGTTCAGAATAGCAGCCAGGAAGTCGGCTGCAGTATGGTCCAAGAGCAGCTGGGTCTGGGTGCTGCTGGCAGCTCTCTCAAAAGGGCCCCAGGACTTGCCAAGCCTGCAAGTTTGCACAGAGCAGTGCAAAAGTGGGGAGAGGCCTCCAAAGGCAGAGAGGGTGCAAAACCAAGAGCTGTGTGAAAAGGTAGGAGCTGTCCAAAAGCGAGGACAGTCCAAAGCAGGAACTCTGTCAAGGCAGGAACTTTTTTGAGGCAGGCACCTTGCACCTTCTGCCTTGCTCTGTTTGTTCTTTTCTATACCAAGTGTCCATCTGCCAATTTATCCTGGGCACACAGATCCAGGCAGCCACTAGCCCAATCCCAGCATGGGCTGCCACATGGCTCAGAACACAGCTGGGGAAAGGCCTTTTGCTGTTCCCCCTTCAAGCCCACAGGGTGGGGCGGGGAAAGCAGTTTTCATGCCTTCTTCTTCTCCCCATTCAAACCCACAGCGGAGCGGGGTGGGGGGGAGGTGGAGGTGGGGTTGGGAATTGGGAAGGAAGGAATTTGGAGTGCTCCGGAACAAATGTCTCTGAAAGGAATAGGCTATGTAGGACACAGTATAAGCCTTAACTGAAACACTTCTTGCTTCACAACTGATTCTTTTTTCTTTAAATACTGAACTGCTGTGCTCCCTTGTGCTGCAATAACCCAAATCTCCCTGTGTATTTCCTCAGCAGAGAGCTGCCATGTGCACAAGGAAGTGTTCAAAGTGCATTGGAATCACCCTGCTCCCGCTGGCAGCATGTGCCATAGTTTCCAACATCCTCCTGTACTTCCCTAATGGACAAGTTCTGCAGCTTAGCGAGATAACTGATCTGGTCTGGTTCTTCCATGGCATTCTGGGAGCTGGGGTACTGGTAAGAGAGAAGTGCTGCTACCAAATCTTGTGGCTTTGTTCCTTCTTTGTTTTGTTCTGCTTTGTTGTGTTTTGCTTTGCTTTGCTTTACAAGGCTAAGAAAACCTCTGTTAATAAAAGTCATAGAGATGTATTTTACATAAACATGTGAACTATGTTAACATGTTAGACATGTTAACTATGAAGTTGGATATGGGGGCTGAGGAAGTGTATTCAAGACTGAAAAAAAGTCTCTAATCACAGAAATGCAAAGTATTCCTGAAATAAATAGCAGGACTTCAGTAGGAGGAAGCAATAGGACTGACTCACTTGGAGAAGGGAGGTGGTGGAGTTGCCATCCCTCAAGGTGTTCAAGCAAAGCCTGGATGGGGCGCTTAGCACCATGGTCTAGTTGATTGGCTAGGGCTGGGTGATAGGTTGGGCTGGATGAGCTTGGAGGTCTCTTCCAACCTGGCTGATTCTATGATTCTATGATTCTGTGATTCTGTGATTCTATGATTCTACGATTCTATGATGGGTGTTCATCCTCCATAGGTCAAAGCAATGCTGGAGATGGATTTTTTCACTCTTATCTGTGCCTCTTCATTACTCTTCTAATTGATTTGGAGCTCATATAATTCACACACACAAAAAAAAACCCAACCAAAATAAAAAACGACCAAACAAGAAAACCCCAAATACAACCACAACAAATGTTAAGGGCAAAACTGAAACGAGTTTCAGTAGATGTTTGTTACAGACCCAGCTGACACTCAAAGAATGTGGAGCTGCAAATGCTTTAAATCCCAAATGTGTTCCCACACACCCACCTACTTCCTTTTGGTTTTGATCTGCTTTGTATATGCTCTTCTAGGACTACTTTTCCATTCCACCACCCAGGGAATATAATTTTTATGTGAATATCCTTAACTAGGAGGAAACATGTTTTGGGCATACTGATCTTTCCAGTTCATTAGAAAGCCTGCTCTCTTTACACTCTCTCCAATTATCCACCCACATGGCTCAGACTCATATTTCCCAAAGCAGAAACATGGTAGAAGGTCATTCAATAAATCATTCCCCATCAGCTGCTTGACAGCTTCTTCTTCCACCTACTTCTTGGTTCTGTTACTAATGCTGAGCTTGGACATAAGCATGAGTTTGTGAAAGGAAGCCTAAAGGAAGAAGTGGAGCTACATAAGAGACCTGTGGAAAAGTTGTATGCCAGGAGTCATTGGCGTTCAAGGAAAGCAAAGGCAGATGTTAGGCATGAGAGCATCATAAGCTCGTTGAAACTATGACTTCTTTTAAGGCTTCCACACAGACCTGCCTGTGGTCAGCACCACGTACATCAAAAATGAGAACAGCAAGTGAGAGGAGAGCGAAAATTTGCATTGACCTTCAAAACGCAGCACTAGGAGTAATTATTGATCTGCAAATGATGCTGCTGAGTGTACATCTTTTCCAGAAAGCAGCACTACAAATGCCCACATATGCAGGGAGAAGAAAGCACCATCATCAGCTCTGTTTTCCAGGTGCTTAAAGGATGGAAACATGACAACTGGCTTCTGAGCCTCCTAGAAAGTTAAGAACAGGGCAGAATGCCCCATAACTGGAGTCTGGTCCCCAGTGAAGCTGCAGTGCATTCACTCATGCACCCAAATTATCCCCAAAGGAAACTCAGGAAAATTATGTCAACAGGCTGCCAAGTCTCAGAGAATCTCCTTGTAACCAGAAAACAGGCTCCACGCGTAAGGACTGTGGAAGAAACTTCATAAAAACCTAGCCTGGCTCTGTAAGCCAGAAAGCCTGCCTCCACCTGAGAGCTTCATCTGTAGACCGATGCCTAGATGCACACTCCTCAGATGAGCAACCAGCCCCATTCTTTCCTCCTCCTCTGCTGCTTCTCTAATAGGAATTCGTATGTTGGTTAAAAAAATCTCAGTTTCCTTATTTCAAAAGTTTAGAGTGTGGACAGGAAGCCAGACTCCCTGTGCCATGGTGATATCTCTCCTGCTGGAAAGCCTGTGCTGCAACTGGGAAATCATAGAATCACAGCATGTGCTGGGCTGGAAGGGACTTTTAAAGGTCATCTAGTCCAACTCCCCTGCAGTAGACAAGGACATCCCCAACTAGAGTACTGGGTACAGTTCTGGAGCCCCCAGCACAGGAAGGACATTGGAGTGGGTCCAGAGGAGGCCACAAAGATGCTTAGAGGGCTGCAGCAGCTCTGCTTTAAGGACAGGCTGAGAGAGTTGGGGCTCTGCAGCCTGGAGAAGAGAAGGCTTCCAGAAGACCTTCTAATAGCATTCCAGTATTTGAAGGGGGCTACAGGAAGGATGTGGAGGGACTATTGACAAGGTCTTGCAATGCCAGGACAAGGGGCAATGNGAGCTCCACTGTGGTGGCATTGAAATTACCCCCAAGAATAAAATCACCAGACTAGCTCAGAAGGTTTGGAAGCAAAATGAAGCTACATTTTACAAGCAAGCTAAAACCTAAAAGCATAAAACACAATGTATATGTACCAAATATATTTACATATATTGAAAATATATGTAATTTACATACATTGAAAATAACACAAAAAAAAAAACCAAACCCTTGAATTGTTCCCCCATCCTTCTGGACAAGGGAACAAGGAAATTGCTCTCCCCCCGCCCAGAGAGAAATCAGGTCCCACTGATATGTCCTTAGCCATAAGCAGGAGTCTCAGGCAAGGTTAGCAAAACCATACAAAAGCATCAGCCAAAGAAAAGGAAGGAAGAATAGTTTGTGCAGCAAATTATATGCTGACCCAGCAAGTGAATGGAATGATAAAGACTTATCTATTACTTTCCTTTTATGTCCAATATCCTATTTTATTTACCTTCTACTATTGTTTTCTATTTGACCTCTGTGGAATGTTCCTATTCTAAGTTTATAATTTAGAACCAGGATAGAGGGTTAGTTTTAAACTACCCCACACAGAGAGAGCCCTCATTTGACTGACAACAGCCACATCTAGCAAATTCATGTTTCCACGTCAAAAGGCAGGTGTTTAGCTGCAAAGAAAGCAAGCTGCCAAACAAACTCTTCATCTTGAGCCAGGCTAATAGATGACACAAAGGTGTTCACAAGCTAGGAGAAAAACCTCCGAAGAAAGGCAGCCCTGGAGGAAAGGGAATGTTGGTTTGATGGGCAGAGGTACTAGCTCACCTTCTGAGTACCAAGCACTGGTGCGCTGGGGCTGAGGATGGGGACCACCCATCTCGTTTGAGATCTGATTGCTTTCCAGCAAGAGGAACACCTCTTTAACCTCAATGCCTTCCATCTTCGAGGTCTGGAAGCTGCCCCTGGGGTCTGCATAAAAGGCAACAGAGAGCAAATTCTTTGAGAAATATTCATAGAATCATAGAATGGTAAGGTTGGAAGGGACCTCAAAGAGCATCTAGTTCCAGGCCCCTGCCATAGGCAGGGACTCCTCCCACTAGTACAGCTCACTCAAGGCCTCCTCCAACCTGGCCTTGACCGCCTCCAGGGAGGGAGCAGCCACAACCTCCCTGAGTAACCTGTGCCTCTAAATCTAAACAGGTTTCATACACACATCTAGAGATACTTACACTAGACATATAATTCCCTGAGCTTCATTCATGAACGTTGTGCCCTTTTGCCCTATGTGGGACAATATCTCTCAGAGATCATCAGACTGGTTGGGCAGCTTTTGCCTTTCTTCTTTGTTGGCCTCTGGGGTCTGCATAAAAGGCAATAGAGAGCAAACTCTTTGAGAATTATTTAGGGGCCCCTAAATCTAAGCAGGTTTCATAACACATATCTAGAGATACTCACACTAGACATATTATTCCCTGGGTTTCATTCACTATGGACATTGTGCTCTTACTGCCCTATATGGGACAATATCTCTCAGAGATCTAGTCAGACTGATTTGGCAGCTTTTGTCTTTCCTTTTTGTTTGTTTGCTTGTTTGTTTGCAAGAGCTCTCCTGTTTTCATTAACTTCATAGGGACCATATCCTACTTTCTCAAATGCTCGTTTTACTCTGTTGCTTTTTGTGTGCACAGTGTCAGTCAGAGGCCAGGCAGCAGGAGTGCTCTGGCTGCACATCTAGACAAGCAAAAAACTTTTGTGGCCTCTAGCTACCAAACTAAACACAGCTTTTCCTACCTCCAGAGTGCCTCTGTTAGGTGGCATTAAATCCTGAGACACAGACAGTCGCTGACTTCACCACATCCATCCAGCTCCACCTGATAATTACCATGGAGAAAGCTGATGCAATCAGGGAGTTCCCTGTTGAGTGAAGGCCATTTCATAGTTTTCAGAAGCCTAGCACAAAGAACCAAAATACAGAATTATAGAATCACAGAATCATAGAATGGAAAGGTTGGAAGGGACCTCAAAGACCATCCAGTTCCAAACCCCTGCCATAGGCAGGGACACCTCCCACTAGTACAGGTCACTCAAGGCCTCCTCCAACCTTGCCTTCAACACCTCCAGGGAGGGAGCAGCCACAACCTCCCTGAACAACCTGTGCCAGTGTCTCACCACCCTCACTGCAAAGAACTTCCTCCTAACATCCAGATGTGTTTCAGGAAGTTTAAGATTGGTTCCCCAACTATAACCTGGAGCCAGATGCTCAGAAGGTTGGGACAGATGTGATTCTTAACCGTTGTGATGCATCTTTTCTGAGCAGAAATTCCATTTTCTCAAAACTGGCAGATTAGTTCCTGAAAAGCAAAGCAAATCTGTCAAAAAGAAGCAGCATGGCTTCAGCCATGAGAATTAGAAAACTTGCCAGTCAGCTCCAGCTGTAATGCAGGTTACTCTGCAGCAAGCACCAACACCTAAGCAGGTGTAACACACAGGGGAGAGGCAGAAGGGAGTTTACATTTGAGGAATATGATGCTCCAGGTCCTAGACTTAGAAGCGCTGCACACCAACTCACCTTGTGCTTTCCCCACAGGTTATTTTGCCGGCAATCATGATACTGGGAGCAGGCAGAGCAAGGTGTTGTGCTAGCAGATGTGGGGTAAGTGGATATCCATGTGTTGAAAGGGCACTACAGGGGTTGCACAATAGCCCTTAAATGGCTGCTCAGCAGGAGGAAATGCAGAAAGACAAACCATCACACCACTGTCAGCAGCCATCGCAGGGAGATATGGAAGAGGAGCTTGATCTACAGCGTCCCTGGGTTGGGGCTGAGAGCTCAGTTAGCCAACAAGAATGCTATGATCTTGCAGCTTCTGACATGAGAGATACATTCAGCCAGGGCAGGTGATGGAGTATTTAGGCACAACACTGAGAGCAGAGGGGTACAAAGCTACTTCACTTCACCCTACGTAGAGTAAAACATGGCTCAGGTTTCCTGCTGCTCAAGGCAATCCTAAATGTTACAGAATCACAGAATTGTAAGGGTTGGAAGGGACGTCAAGGATCACCTAGTTCCAACTCCCCTGCCATGGGCAGGGATGCCTCCCACTAGGTCATCAAATCCAACCTCTCCTGCCAAGGACTACTTAAGGCAGCTCACTGAGGAGTAAGAGTCAAAACCCAAACTGCCTGTTCCTTCTGCTTCCATCTGGTCCTATTTCCTCTGTGCTCTTCCATGACAATTTGCTTTTCTGTAGGCTCATTCCTGCTTACCTCTGTAGGGGCAGACAGGTCACCTACTTTGCAGGCCCATGCTAAAGAATCCAAGCTGCTGAAGCTGGCACTGTGGAGCCAATGCTTCTGCCTGAAGGTCATCACCATGCTGTGATCAGTAGCACACAAGAGGTGCAAATGCAATTGGGGTTCTCTGTCATCCAGAAGAAGGCCAGAGAGGCTTTCTCCCATGATAATCAAGAATATTCTAAAGCAAGATGTTGTACATGCATCTCCACTGGTCCTCAAGCCCTGGGCACAGACTTCTGTGAGGCTATCATTATTAGCAAGAATAAGCTGTCTGGGCATGTTTGCTTCAGAAGCAGCCTGGAGCGAGAGTTTTCATGCAATAAAGCATACCCCTTCTGTACTCTTCAATTCATATTTGTGTTTTATCCATGAAAAGACCTTTACCTCTTCAAGATATTTTACTTAATCAGTTTAGCATTCATAATACTAAAGTAACATTCTTCGTGAGGATGTGAGCAAGTACATCCCAAGGGATGTGTCATTATACTGATTCTACCAACATCATATGCAGAGGGGATGGTAGTGATGGCCAAGTAAGCCAGTTGCAGAGCTGGAGTGTGAGCCACAACGACCCCAAGCAGTGCTACAGGCTGGGGACAGAGTGGCTGGAGAGCAGCCAGGCAGAAAGGGAGCAGGGGGTGCTGGTAGAGAGTAGTTGAAGATGAGGCAGCAGTGTGCCCAGGTGGGCAGGAGAGCCAATGGCATCCTGGCCTGCATCAGGAACAGTGTGGCCAGCAGGACAAGGGAGGTTATTCTGCCCCTGGACTCAGCACTGGTCAGGTCACATCTTGAGACCTGTGTCCAGTTCTGGGCCCCTCAATTCAAGAGAGATATTGAGGTGCTGGAAAGTGTCCAGAGAAGGGCACCAAGGCTGGTGAGGCGCCTGGAGTACAGCCTCGTGAGGAGAGGCTGAGGGAGCTGGAGGTGTGCAGCCTGCAGAAGAGGAGGCTTAGGGGTGACCTCATTGCTGTCTACAACTACCTGAAAGGAGGTTGTAGCCAAGTGGGGTTGGTCTCTTCTCCCAGGCAACCAGCAACAGAACGAGGGGACACAGTCTCAAGTTGTGCCAGGGGAGGTCTAGGCTGGATATTAGGAGGAAGTTCTTGACAGAGAGAGTGATTGGCATTGGAATGGGCTGCCCAGGGAGGTGGTGGAGTTCCCACCCCTGGAGGTGTTGAAGAAAAGCCTGGATGGGGCACTGAGTGCCATGGTCTAATCGATCGGCTAGGGCTGGGTGCTAGGTTGGGCTGGATGAGCTTGGAGGTCTCTTCCAACCTGGTTGGTTCTATGATTCTACAGTAGAGGCACAAGTCAAACTTCCATAAATTGGCTGAGTTCCCTCCCCCAGCCCATGGATGCAGGTAGCAGCACAGTGCCATCCAGCAGCCCACATCCACAGATCCCCAGCACTCCTCCATTCCCTTCCACCACCCTTTCTCTGTCTGACCCATTCCTAGCAGCAGCACACAGTTGCTGGATATCCTGTCTGCACTTTCTCATTACTGATTGTTTACCTGCAAGCTGTTCCTCCTTTTCCTTATTCACTGTTATAGAGAAATAGGGCAGTCATTGCTGAAGAAGCAGTTTGGTTTGTGTAGAGGTAACTGATGTGTAGAGGGTGATGTAGCTACTCAAACCAAACCAAAGAATAAGATCAGTGAGGACAGTGCATCCTTGAAAATGCTGCCTTCTGCAACTGTGGAAATTGTTCACCTCTATAAAGAGCTGAAGCTCTATGAGTCACTCTATAATGGCTCAACCTGGAGATGAGATGGGGACTTGAGCAAAATCACAGAATCACAAAATAGTTTGGGTTGGAAGAGGCCTTAAAGATCCGTCTAGTTCCAAACCCCCTAGCATGGGCAGGGACACCTTCATATCAGGTTGCACTAGGCACCCTTTGTCTTCTGATCTGTTCAGTTTCTTGCTTCTCTGTTTGTACTGAGCCAAGCAGAGGTAGGGAAACTATTCCTCTGCCCTTAAAGAATAGGGAAAAGTAATTTCTGATCATGAAGGGGAAAAAAAAAAAAAAAAAAAAAAAAAAAAAAAAAAAAAAAAAAAAAGAGAGNAAAGAGAGAGAGAGAAGAAGAGCGAGTATTACAGGGAGATCTGGAGGCTAACGATGTCCATCTTCAGAAGAAACCTCAGGGAAACCTTGGGTTGGGGATAGTGGAGGAAATGCAGAGACACTCACAGAAAGTTTGTTCAGCTGCTCTCAGTCCATGTGCAGTACACCCAAGGCAGGGTATGGTGTGAATCAGCAGGAACCGGAAAGGAGAGGAGCTCTGGGACTAGTTAAAGCATGCAGAATGGCAGCAAATTCCCAAGCACTGCAGCTCCTTGCAAGGTTAGTCCAGGTGGATGTGACATGGAGTCCCCAGATTTCAGTGGCTTTTCCACCAATGTCTACCTGCTGGCAGAGAAACAGCTTACACTGGAGCTACTCGGAAGCCTCTGTAACCTAAAGGTTAATTTGATAACCTTTCTGATTTGGGGATCTTAAGCATAAAATTATAATTCACACTTAATACTCAGCATTACTTTTCATAGGAGAAATAAAAAAAAAAAAGGCCAAAGAACTAATACTGATCAGAATTATTATTCAGTCAGAATGCAACCATTTTCCTCAGGGTAGGGACTCTCCTACTTTGAGCAACCCCTGGTTTAATAGCTTCAGCCTTCATCCTTAGCCTTTACATGCTCCTGAAGTATCAACAACAGCAATAATCATTACTAAACATCTCATCCTTTTATTCACTTTATTGAATTCTCCATTTCACAGTAACTATGTGCTAAATTGAGCAAGTTTTTCTTCATTAATCCATTTTAAATTGTTACTTGTAAACATACCCAGATGGCTTCTTGTCCTTGCACTATGGAGTAACAATTTGGGAAAGCAACAGATGTAGAAAGATTCCACATCAGACAGCTTAGCATGCACACATCTGAAAGGATCCACTGCACTGGCACAGCGAGCGGTAAAAAACCCTTCCCAAAGTCCAGCTACTGTTGTTGCATCAGCAAATAGACTCCAGTATTTCCCTTTAAGCCTCTCTTAAAGGTCACTAGGAGAACAAGAATAGCCACAGTAGCTTTCCAGATGAAAAAACCTGGATAAGATATCTGAATAACCAGACAGGATATTCATTGCACACACGCATCCCCTCACAAAACAGCCAAACCAAAACGACGAACAAAAAAAACACCCAATGAAAACAAAATTAAACAAACAAAAGCAAAACCACAACAACAAACCCCCACAACACCTCCAGAGAAAGAAACAGAGAAGAAAGAACTCTGTGTGAAACAAGAACCAGGGCAATAAAGAGCAGCACAAGCTGGGACTTGGTTAGTTCACCAAAGCAGCTGATGCAAATGCTCAGGGAAGGAGTGCTAAAAGTCTTCATCACTTCACCACATGCAACCCAACTGTGTGAAGGAAAAAGCAGGGCTGATATCTAATAAAAATCAGCAACAAATTGTCAGCAAAACCATTGCTAAATCTTCACCACTTCACTACATACAATCTGTGTGAAGGAAAAAGCAGGGCTGCTGTTTAATAAAAATCAGCAACGAATTGTCAGCAAAACCTTTGCAAAGTCTTCATCACTTCACCACATACAATCTGTGTGAAGGAAAAATCAGGGCTGCTGTTTAATAAAAATCAGGAACAAATTGTCAGCAAAACCATTGCTAAATCTTCACCACTTCACTACATACAATCCACGTGAAGGAAAGAGCAGGGCTGATGTTTAATAAAAATCAGCAACAAATTGTCAGCAAAACCATTGCTAAATCTTCACCACTTCACTACATACAATCTGTGTGAAGGAAAAAGCAGGGCTGCTGTTTAATAAAAATCAGCAACGAATTGTCAGCAAAACCTTTGCAAAGTCTTCATCACTTCACCACATACAATCTGTGTGAAGGAAAAATCAGGGCTGCTGTTTAATAAAAATCAGGAACAAATTGTCAGCAAAACCATTGCTAAATCTTCACCACTTCACTACATACAATCCACGTGAAGGAAAGAGCAGGGCTGATGTTTAATAAAAATCAGCAACAAATTGTCAGCAAAACCATTGCTAAAAATCCTCATCAGTTCACCACACGCAATCCAACTGTGTGAAGGAAAAAGCAGGGCTGATATTTAATAAAATCAGCAACAAATTGTCAGCAAAACCATTGCAAGAGGTAGAGAGAAGGCCAACACAAGATTGAGAGAAACTGATTTCGAAACCCAAGCATCCTAGCTTAGACCTTTTGTTGCAACTTAGGAGGCAAATGAGGAAATTTTTTAAAGTTCCCCCAAAAGGTGCTAAATTATGATAGTACAGTTCAGGGAAACACTAAAAGGTTGAGGTAATGGCACAGTTAACAAAATAGTTGAATTTCTGTAGCATATAGGACAAGCCTCCAGACAAGGTTCTAGAAGAGTACATATAATGGAGAAATGCCACTGTGCACCCAGGAGAGCAAATTCATCAACTGCAGTCACTTCAGACTTCCCTTTCGGTGACAAGTAGCCTTTATTTATATAAGCATGTGTACAGGTAGCATAATAAAGATCCTTCAGCCACGATCCAGAATGCACAGTTGAAGTAAATGAGGAAATAGGCAGAGAGAAGTGGCTCAACATAGGCAGGAGTTTCAGACACCATCAGTCACAAGGCATGGCTGGTGATCTTAGTGTGAGAGGCAGTGCATCAGCTCTAACCCAGTGCTGCTTTGCTCTGGGACAACATGCCAAATTACCTACATTTTGCTGGCAGTGAAACTCTGCAAGCCAGCAGGCAGATAAAGACATAAAGAGTGTCCAGTTTGCAAAAAAAAAAGAAAAAGAGAGAGAGAGAGAGAGAGAGAAAGAGAGTTATTAATTGGTCATGATGAAACCAATCTTAATAGAAATCTCAACCACTTCTAAGTCAAGCATTGCTTTAGAGGGAAAAGGACACACGAAATGAGTCAATTCAGGCAGTGGCAGCAGGCAAGGCTGTACAGAAAGCAGTAATGTCATCAGCTGGCAAGCTGGAAGCTGCGTTCACTAGCCTGAACAAGTCTGCAGAGTGAATAGTTTTCAAGACTGTGTCACCAACCTGCAACATGGGTGATGGATATTTCCATTTGACTCATCAATGCGACGCCCTGTGGAGCAGCTGGTATTAGGAGAAGGCTTCGTCCTTCCTTGTGGGCTGTTAGATCTCACTGACAGTTACTGGCAGCAAGGAAATGTTGCTAGAGGTATTTGGCTTCAAACCAAAGTCATAAATGGGAGTGTTTCCCATGTGCCTCCTCAGCCATGCTCCTGCCCTGACTCCAAGGCAGTCTTGCTGCCTTGTCCCTAGTCCAGGTGTTGTTCTGTCTCTCTTGGTCTGCTCCAGAGCTTCCTTTTGTCTTCTACCACCTGACGATGCTATGAACAACCACAGGCAGGGACTTTTAACAGGGCTAGTGGGGAGTCTGTCGCAGGTACACAGTAACACCTGCCTGAGATTCTTGATCCTGCACACAAAGAGTAACCAGATACATTCCATTCATTAACAGAAAACTACCTCAAAACAGAGCAAAGGTGACATTCCTGTGGGAGTTGCCAACAGTAGACCGTACACCTGCACATGTAATTCACAGTCACTGCTGGTTCATTGCTACATAGGCAGCCTTAACCACTTGGCAGACTGTTGCAACAATAAGAAAGGCTCTTTTGCATGCTTTGTCCATTAGCAAAAGCAACTAATGCATTTTTTGCTGCTTTCATACCTCGTTCAGTAGTTGCTTGCCAGCTTCTGTTGGTACAAAGGCTGAGAAATATGCTCTTGCTGAAGAGGTGGAAATGCCAAGGTGCATGATGTGGGCTGTATAAAGCCAGTACTGGCTTCATGTTGGCTGTTTTGAAAGAAGACACACCAGAATTATTGTGATTGATTGCTCAGCTGAATAATTAACACTCTGGACTTATCCACTTCTAAGAGCAAAACAAATACAGTTAGGAAGCCTTTCAAGTCCAGGATAGCTGCACATACAAAGCTGAAGGTCTTCTCCCTTTCAGATGCTGCTGTCGGTGGTCCTGTCCGTGCTGGGGTTCATGGGAGGAGCATATTGTGCTGTCATCTCCTCACTGGGACTGATTTGGGGCCCTCTGTGTGATACAGGTGATGGAGAATACCTCTACCCTTTCAGGAACGACAGTCTGGAGTGAGTATGATTCATAGGCTCCTCCAACTTTGCTATCCCTAATTCCCACCCTACATACTTTTTAATACCACATTTGAGCTTTTACAAAGGGAACTCATGGCCCACTCAGTCTACAAACAATCTCCTATTTCTCTAAGCATGCACATTCTGGTTCACCATCAATTGGGCCAGGGACCATCTTGGGGCAGACTGACCAAGATTCTGGTTGTCTTTGTTAGCAAGCCCTGTGTGAATTACACCACACTTTCAAAAGGCTGCTGAGCAGTAACTCTCCTTGCAGTCAAAGGGAAATGTTGGCTAAGTATGCCATGATGATGTGTTATATCATCATGAATCGAGTCTACCTAATTCATAGAATCATAGAATCATAAAGTGGTAAGGTTGGAAGGGACCTCAAAGATCATCTAGTTCCAACCCGCTGCCATAGGCAGGGAAACCTCCCACTAGTACAGGTCACTCAAGACCTCTTCCAACCTGGCCTTCAACACCTCCAGGCAGGAAGCAGCCACAACCTCCCTGGGCAACCTGTGCCAGTGTCTCACCACCCTCACTGCAAACAACTTCCTCCTAACATCCAGTTTCAATCTCCCCTCTGACAGTTCAAACCCATTGCCCCTTGTCCTGGCATTGCAAGACCTTGTCAATAGTCCCTCCCCAGATACTGGAAGGCTACTCTAAGGTCTCCTGGAAGCCTTCTCTTCTCCAGGATGCAGAGCCCAAACTCTCTCAGCCTGTCCTCAGAGCAGAGCTGCTGCAGCCCTCTCAGCATCTTTGTGGCCTCTTCTGGACCCACTCCAACACTTCCATGTCCTTCCTGGGCTGGGGGCCCCAGAACTGCACACAGGACTCCAGGTGGGGTCTGA
>VWYK01060748.1:0-15374 GCA_013399775.1 Semnornis frantzii | reverse complement strand
TCTGTGATTCTGTGGGTTTTTTTAAAGAATCAGCAAGCTCTGTCCATAACTGTGAATAGACACCCCCACTTGCTTTGACATTGCCTGAAACACAGCATCTTTTAATTGTAGAATCCAGAAACTGCAAAAACATTGTACAGATGCTTAGGGAAGAACTCTCTATGTGCTTGAAAATGCACATGGGTGGTCAGAAAGCAGCTTATCACTGCAAAAGTTGACCAGCTTGATGCTGCTTCTTTCATCACTTGCAGACAGTACAGCATCAACCTCCACAGTCAGAGTGACAGTTTCTTGTCTCATTCTAAAAGCAGCACATCCAACACAGAGCCTTGAAGGAAATTGTACTTGACTTGTATCCTCTGTAATGTGTGCAAACAATACTGGAGATCTAAATAAGAGCAACAAGTTGAACTGTCCGAAATGCAGAACTGAAATGTAATAACAGTATATGAATACTGCCTCCAGTTCTGGGCCCCTCAATTTAAGAAAGATGTTGGGATGCTCAAATGTGTCCAGAGAAGGGCAACAAGAGAGTGAGGAGTTTGGAGCACAGGTCTGTGAGGAGAGGTTGAGGGAGCTGGGGGTGTTCAGCTTGGAGAAGAGCAGGTTCAGGGGAGACCTCTTTGCTCTCTACAACTACCTGAAAGGAGGTTGTAGCCAGGTGGGGGTTGGTCTCTTCTCCCAGGCAATCAGAGACAGAACAAGAGGACACAGCCTCAAGCTGCACCAGGGCAGTTCTTCACGGAAAGAGTGATTGGTATTGGAATGGGCTGCCCAGGGAGGTGGTGGAGTCCCCGTCCCTGGAAGTGTTTAAAAGGAGGCTGGATGAGGCATTTAGTGCCATGGTTTAGTTAATTGGAAGGTGTTAGGTGATAGGTTGGACTTGATGATCTCAAAGGTCTTTTCCGACCTGATGGATTCTGTGATCATTGATATTACATTAACATCAATATCAATATTAAAATGAGGCACTTGACAAATATTCTTTGGTTTTTGGGATCTGAGCATAAAATGTCTTGAAGTTCATAACTGCTATATATGTATGCCATGGGTTCTAGGGAACCCAGTCTTAATGTACAAAAGTCTCTGAACACAGATGTGGCACAGAAAACTAGAAAGAAGAAACAAAGCTAAATTTCTGCTAAGTTAAAGCAGCCATTAGTGAGTACTACAGCAAATACAGATGTTGTGCTGTTTTATTGTTTTCTCCCAGAATTTAGTTTAGCTTTAATTTAGCTCCTAACTTCTGACACGTGAAAACTCACATCTGACACACAAAGTAGACATGCCCGTGAAGGTTTCCCAGCATGTTGTTTCCCAGATTTTGATTGGAAGGAACTGTTAAAGCACACATGTGGTACACACCCCATTCCTGTGCCTGTAGCACTTTTGCCATGTCTTGCTACAGCAGCCTGCAGAGATGTGGTGTTGGCTCCCAGTCATTACCTCACAGGCCAGTGAAAGATAGCCAGACAGTTTTAATCATGGTCTTACTGGAGCTGGTCTCCAAACTGGGAGCTTTATCTCCTCAAAACGTCATCCCAATTTGAGCTAAGCACAAAGAATTGGTGTGCTACCAGGGCGACTTGTCAGCTGATGCTCTGTTCCAGAACATTTTTACACCAGGATAGTACAAGATGGGATCTTTAATGGCATTAACCTTGGAAAACTGTGGTGTAGGCAAATGGAGCCAAAGGCCAGTGAGAGTTCAGATGTGCCAAGGATGCTGCTCAGTGCATCTCTAAATATTTCACGAGATACCAGCTGACATAAGGAGGCCATTATGTAAATTTTTGTTATGACATTACAGTTCTGCATTTCAGACAGTTCAAGTTGTTACCCTTATTTAGATCTCCAGTATGGTTTGCACTCATTGTTAGGAGTAGCCATCTGAAACAAACAAAAAACCCCAACCCCAAACCAAAAACCAACCAACAACAACCAAAAAACCCCAGAAAATTTAACCCCAAAGCAAACCATCCTGTCTTTCAATTTACTTCTTATGTACAATTAAGACCTAAACTGATTTTGACTCCAACAGAAGGTGTTCCTCTGCTGCAGTCTAATATGCTAAGTTTTCGTCTCCAACCCCATGTTTTCAGCTGAGTCACGAGACCTTTAACTTTATGTTAGAGTTGTGACCAGTTGCTCCACCTTAAGTGTCCTCACCACTATTGCCAGAGGCAACTAACATGTGTGGTGCTGGAGGTCTAGGAAGCAATCTTGTCTAGTTCAAAGCCTGATGTTCCTGCATCTGGTTATATGACTCCTGCAACTTCAACTATTTCCACCCAAAAAGATCTGTGTTCTTCCTATACCACAGTTGTGACAAACCCTCCCGAGTCTCCCATGCATCACCAAGAGCTCTTGAAGGCCTACAGCAACGTCTCTATAAAGTTCAAAATTAAAATAATAACTATAAGAAAGCAAACAAACATCATAACAAGGGGGGAGAAAAAATCCCATCCGCCTCCTACTCACCACTGCATCCCGAAGAAATTATGCTGTTCCTCCTTATAAATAATAGGAGTGTGCAACGTGTCATTCCTATTCAGTGTTTGTGGGTTTTTTGGTGCTTATTGATGCTGCATCTGTTTTGTCAGTGCGTCAGCTAATGGAGAAAGTTAATTGTGTTGGTTGTAAGGCCACCTGTCACACACATGCCTCATTTCCATACTAATAGCCCAACAGTGGCAGGCAGTGTACTCCTCTGCAGTAACACACACAGCCTCTTTGGCAACCTGGGCCAAATGTGCCTATGCAGCAACTGCAGACCTCTCCTCTGAATGCCTCCAGTGTTGTGGCAACCGGGCCCTGCATTAACCCCCTGTGGACCTCCTCAGCCCCGAAGGGTTTTTTAAACCCTTGCAGGCACTCTGGGTGTCACGCTTTAACACGAGAGGGTGGTAGGTGCAGCTCTGCCTCCCAGGCAGGCTGGGTGCCTCGCGTCCTCCATGACCAGCTGAATATTTTGCCCCCTTTGCACCGTTGCAGTGGGTGTCCATCATCAGCAAAACCTGGCAAGAGCTGTCGGTAGCGACATTCACATCAGGGCCAGCTGAAAGTCCATCTCTTTTGTTCCTTCTGTTAACATTCTGAACAAGGGAGGTGATGCAGATAGGAGCTAGGGGGAGAAAGCATTCCCACAGCTGAGGCAGACACAACATGCTGGGCTGCAGTGAGTCCCAGAGAGACTTAAGGAAGAAAAAAAATCACTTTGGTGATAGAGCCAATGTCAGAAAAGCGATAATTAATAAGCATTTATATTAACTATATTAACATATTGGGAATTATTCTGCTTGGCCAGAATGATCAGAGATGTTTCTTCCTTCTTGCTTTTCCTCTTTTTTTTTTTTTCATAGGGAAAATCACATAAGTACAGGAATTTATTTGGAACTGCAAAGCTTCCTCTCAATCAGAGTCCATTACTCTTGCTCATGTTTTCTTCCCATCTGCAAAACAAACCCTCATAAACTGCTGATGGGATTTACACTCATGAAGTAATACCTGGTCTTTTGATGGTTTTAAATGAAACTGGTCTTCATGCCTTTTTAAATCACTGTAGCTGAAATTAGAAATGCCACATGCAGCTATTGGGCTTGCAAAGGAATGTCCCGTCAGCTAAGAGAGATGCAGCGAGTGAGCTGCTACTCCTTTGCACCCTCTATCTGCAAGCACCTTAGACATTTTGTCTACTGATACAAACCAATGACACAGAGAACACCGTGGATTTCCTGTGGTAAGGGAAGGCAGTGTCTGCGTCTGTTCTGCATGAAGGAACCACCCAGAAAAATCCACTGCTTAGTCCTGGAAAGATGAATAATGGCCCAGGGAAGGGGAGGAGGTACAGCCGCACCAGACAAGCTGCAAGCTACTGGATTTCAGCTGCAAAACCACAAGGTTGCAGGGCTTTCCCACTGAAACATAGCGAACCCATTTCCCATTCTCCCGTACTGAATATCTCCAGAGGTGTCTGCAAGCATTGGTTTGGCAGCTGCTGTGGGCATCCAGCTCACCCTTGAGACTGAAGAGGGTGTGGGCATCTCTAGCCTGTCTCCATGCAGACGATTATGTAGGGTGATTTGTGCAACCACTAAGCCAGCGTGAAAGGACTCTTGGCATGAGAACTGAAGGGTTACCAAGATGCTCATCTCAGGTCTCAGGCCAGACTAATCTTGTGTCATCAATGCTATCTATATAATGCGAGGTTGGAATCCTTGCACATCTCACTAGATGTTGACACATTGTGAGCTAAACCCACACACATATAGCAATTTCTTTAAGTCATGGGTTATTCTTTTAACTTTATTTTGAGCTTTGAGCACAGTTATTCACATTTGCTGATTTCTCACCCTGGCCATGTAGAAGAACAAAACTTTTGCACAAATAAAACCCCACAAACAAACACACACACACCAAATGTATATGCTTGCATACCTATCTTGTCCATTTCTCTTGCACACCATAGAGTCAGGTCACCATTCTTGCTAAACAATCCTGCATCCTTTGAGAGAAGTTGTGCTGGTTAGTTTGAGAGAAGATGCACTTGCCCACAAAACTTTCAGACTGATGTGTCCCATTCTCACTGTGGCTAGTTTTGTAGAGAACAGTACTTCAGAGTATTTTGGTGTTGAGGTTTGTCTATCCATTTGTGGTTTGTTTGGGTTTTGGGGTTTTTTTTTGTGGGTTGGCTAAGTTAAAACGTCAGCCCAGCACTTACAAATTCTAGAGCTTTATAACTTTTCCATCTATGAGACAAAGGCTGCCTCTTCCCACTCTGCAGACTTTGCATGTGGCTGAAGTGAGGAACACTGGAACGGGTTGCCCAGGGAGGTGGTTGGGACCCCATCCCTGGAGATATTCAAAGTGAGGCTCGACACTGCTCTGGGCAGTCTGATCTAGTTGAGAATGCCTCTCCTTATTGCAGATGGAGTTGGAAGAGATGACCTTTGGAGATCCCTTCCAACCCAGACCATTCTAGTCTGTGATTCTGTGATTCTGCGATTCTGTGATTCTGTGATTCTGTTCTATAAAAAAATAAATACCAGACCCTCATAAACTGCTATTGTGAGAAATGTCTGTCTGCCCAGTTTATTTTGGTGTGCATATGGACACTTGTAGTCATACTGCTGAGGAGATGAACTTCTTGCCCCACTTGCTCTAGCAGTGGGACCTTTCTGACTAGGTCTGAGGAATCTACCTTCTAATTTCTCCCTGTGTGGCTGCTATTCTCTTCAACATGGAAAGGGTGTAAAATTAGCTGTAAAAAGTTACCATAGGCTATCTGGGTCAAAAGAATGTTTCTCAACTGCTGTATCTGGGCACACACATCTACCACCTTCCAGGAAAATGAAGAACCGATGCCCACTGTAATGCTGTCATTTGTGCTCCAGTTTCCAGGAGAAGAAAGTTGTGTAGCACAAGGTAAAAGTCACAAGAGTAATTTCCAACAGGTCTCCAGCCTCAGACCCTTCCTGGGCTTACCAGAGCTTCCAAAGGCAGAGATGAAAGAATCCTTTAATGCAAACACAACTTCAGTTCTCCACTACTTCTATCAGGCTGGAATTTTCTGTGGTATTTTGCTCAAGTTGAGTACGATCTTAGACACCCTGAGCTCCTGGCATGAAATAGCAGGTTAAACACACTTGTGTTTGTAGAATCATAGAGTCATAGAATGGCAAGGTTGGAAGGGACCTCAAGGATCATCTAGTTCCAACCCCCTGCCATAGGCAGGGACACCTCCCACTAGTACAGGTCACTCAAGGTCTCGTCCAACCTGGCCTTGAACACCTCCAGGGACGGAGAAGCCACAACCTCCCGGGGCAACCTGTGCCAGTGTCTCACCGCCCTCACTGGAAAGAACTTCCTCCTAACATCCAGTTTAAATCTCCCCTCTGCCAGTTGAAACCCATTGCCCCTTGTCCTGTCATTGCAAGACCTTGTCAATAGTCCCTCCCCAGCCTTCCTGTAGCCCCCTTCAGATACTGGAAGGCTACTATAAGGCCTCCTTGAAGCCTTCTCCAGGCTGAAGACTCCCAACTCTCTCAGCTTATCCTCATAGGAGAGCTGCTCCAGCCCTCTGATAGACATGTGTATGATACAGACATGTGTATATACATATATGAGAAAGTAATCTCTGTGTATTTCTAAACAGTTAACAAATATATAGTATATTTATAATTACTGAAACCAGATATGATTTCTAAAATAATATTTTTATTAAAAGTGGTTGTTCAGACAAAGCAATTTTTAATGTTGTTTGGTTTGTTTTTTTTCTCTCTCTTTCAACTCACCCCTTTTCATGCTCTTGTCTTTTCTGGAGGATAACACCAAAGTTGAAAACTTGAGTTTGGGCTTAGTAAAATCTCATCAAATAATAACATTCTTACTTTTGGTGTTATTTTTATCCACAGGTATATTGACATGTGTCTGAGGCAACAAAATAGTTGATACTGTGCTCATGTGCTTGTCCACCATACTACTTGCTGTGTTTTCTTCACAGACCTCCTGAGACTGTGTGATTGCATATGTAGCCTGGCTCCACACAGTGTCAGTATTGTTCTGGTCCTTTTTTTTTTTTCCACCCACATGAGTTTTTATGCTCAGCATATCTTGGCATTGTGAACTCAAGGTTTTCTAAAGAAGGGCTCAATTTACCCCTGATTTACCCCTATAAATCAGCTAATAAACCATTGTCAGCACTGGTGTTGTTACACTTCATGCTGACAATGGAGACAGAATATGCTGGTACAGACAGAGGCATTCTGATGTTGAAGATTAAAACAAGCAGGACCCTCCATATTTTGAGGATGTATGAGGATACCCTAAAAGGAAGAAAAAAACCCTAAACCCTACATGTTAAGTTCTATGTGCAAGATTTCCACTGCTGCTTCACTTTAATGCCTGCTACCAGTGATGGGCAATCTACTTCCAATTTATCCTTATCCTTATCTTTATCCTTTCTCTGCATGTTCCTTCCTTTATGCCACCATATCCACAAGTCCATGTACTTCATCAGAGTTCACTTGAAGGCACCATCTTGGCTCAGGTAAAAATGAAACCTTTATTTTCTTGCATTAAACGTCTGCAACACAGACTCAATTGAAGGTGGTGTAACAATGCTGGGGTTTTTTTTCCCCCTCTGTAGACCCTCAAATATGCACCCTGCAATCAAAACACCCCTCTCCTCTCCAACCTCCCTTGGGTGACATTTGCATAGAAGGAGAAGTCACCTACACATGGAAAAAGCACGCAGGAGTCCAGGCCTTCAAGAGGGTTAGGGATACAATTAGAATTTACTTCTTATTCTGACACTGTTGTGCTTGTGAGGCATCCCAGTTGGGAGTTATCCCTCAAGCATGGTTCATAGTCACAATGCCATGGGGTCCACAGTGATGATGATGGGTTCCTTTTAGCTGCCTGTAATGATGAAAGGAAATCCAAACTATTCAGTTAGTGTCCAAGGCCTTAGTTACCTTCTTTCTCTCATCACCTATTCCTAAAGAACTTTTCTAGTACCACAGAAGTCAAGCCAAACAAAGTCCAGCAGGAGCATTTGAGGTAGTTAATTTTTCTCCTGGGCAATCCTTGCTGAGAAATGTTATAGTTGCTTTAGCTAAACTTAGTAATAAAGCAATCATCTAATTGCTCGCCAGCCGCACCAGGAACTTCCTGCTAGGTGGTCTGTGGAGCTGCGTCATTAGCAGTCAAACAAGAGGAACCAGCCTGGTAGTTCCTCTTCTTTAAGCTGAGCAGCGAAGGCTCAGTTGGGAAAGATGTCTCAGCCAAAGGAAGTGTCAGCCTCTTTTAACCCTACATAATGCAGCTCGGGTGCCTGCCAAATCGTAATACACTGGAACAGACGGAGACGGAGTACTGCGGGAAGTGCTGCGCAAACTGCCTGGGGGTGCAGCACCTAGATGAGAAAATTTCCCTCACCATCAGGAAATTCTTCTTTTTTCCATGTCTAGAAGAATGTTTTGATCTCTTCTGGTTTTATTTTCTTTTTTTTCCCTCCACTTTTCAAGTCCTTGGTCTTGGCAGTCAGCCTAGTCTGATCATCACAGAAGTCTGATGTTACAATACTGTGTTTGTTCAAGTGAGTAGCAGAAGGACAAGAAGTGTGTTCCTGTTTATGGAAGTGTACTTTTGATTGTGTTACAATAAAAAAAAGGATTGGTGTCAACAGCACTATAAATGATTCCTGAAATTATTAATTAGCATGCCAACAGCAGTGTGGTTGTGATATTTAACCTCATACTTGAGACCTTAAGGCGATCTTTGATTTCTCAGTGTCATAGTAAGCAGAACACCCTCTGCCACTTACCCCTGCTTACCACAGCATTTCTTTTTTGAAGCAGCCTGGATCAGTCCCTGCTATGGAAAGCTGAGGAGATGAAATGGACCTTAGGTCTGCTTGAGAAGATGATCACTCTGTCCTGACACTGGTGCTCCAGTGCCCACAGTACTGCTCTGGCTGTTTGGTATTCATAGAATCATAGAATCATAGAATGGTAAGGTTGGAAGGAACCTCAGGGATCATCTAGTTCCAACCCCCTGCCATAGACAGCGACATCTCCCACTAGTACAGGTTACTCAAGACCTTGTCCAACCTGGCCTTGAACACCTGCAGGGAGGGAGCAGCCACAACCTCCCTGGGCAACCTGTGCCAGTGTCTCACCACCCTCACTGCAAAGAACTTCCTCCTGACATCTAGTCCAAATCTTCCACATCCACTTTCCAGATATTCATATAGTCTAAGACAATATCCCAGAAAAATATATTACACCTTACTAAATCCAGCCAAACACTGCACACTGTACAAAATTCAGCCTTTGGACTTCATTACTGGAGACATTTACAGACTTCCATGCTGCAGCCTAGTGCCCAGTGCAGGTACCATGCTTTGGAACAGTTTGTGTAATACTTTTGCACCATGCCCAGACACTTTAACCAGTAGGAACAGTTGAGATTTCATAATAAATTATATCCACCCAGCAGAAGGTGATGGCATTCCTGAGCCTTGCACTCACTGGGTCTGGTGTATCTTCACAGACAGCCCCGGGTGGGAACGTGCTGCCAGCCAGGTGTCAGGCTGCAGGGTGTGCTCCACTCTGTCCTGATGTCAGATGGCAGCAGTGAGCACACTTATGGGAGGTGTGCCCAGGCAGAATCATAGAATTGTCAGGGTTGGAAGGGACTTCAAGGATCATTCAGTTCGAACCCCCCTGCCATGGACAGGGACACCTCACACTAGATCAGGTTGCTCAGAGCCACATCCAGCCTGGCCTTAAACACCTCCAGGGATGAGGCTTCCACCACTTCCTTGGGCAACCTGTTCCAGTATCTCACCACCCCATGGTGAAGAACTTCTTCCTAACATCTAATCTGAATCTACCCACTTCTAGTTTTGCTCCATTCACCCTAGTCCTATCACTACCTGACACCCTGAAAAGTCCCTCATCAGCTTTCCTATAGGGCCCCTTCAGATACTGGAAGGCCACAAAAAGGTCTCCTTGGAGCCTTCTCCTCTCCAAACTGATTAACCCCAACTCTCTCAGTCTGTCATCACAGCAGAGGTGCTCCAGCCCTCTGATGATCTTCATGGCCCTTCTCTGGACACACTCCAGCATGTCCATATCTGTCCTTCAAGAGAGGCTCCAGAACTAAACACAGTGTGCTGGTTTGAGGCTAATTGGAATNGGGCTGTTTAGCTTCTTGCCTTCTCCTCTCTGCTGAGCAACCTCACTAACCACTTTCCTTCTAACTCCCCTGGCTGATCCTCCAAATTCACCTTGCCCGTAAGGCAAACCTTGGGGTAAGGTATAGGGGTGGGGAGAAGGTGGAAGGGTGGTTGGGAGCCCCTCCTGGGGACTCTGATTTCTGGGAGGGGAGTTGTGTTTCTGTATTACCTTTACCTTGTATATTTCTGTAAATATTCCTGTCTATTGTGTATATATCTGCTTGTACATTGTGCTAAGTTGTAAATAGAGCTTCAGTCCTTAACTTCCATCTGGCTGAGTCTAGTTTGGGTGATTTTACAAAGTGTGGGGGGGCAGGGAACTCCCAAACCATCACACACAGTACTCAAGGTGGGGTCTCTCATGAAGGTGGAACTCCTCTGCTTAGTAATGGAGCCCCAGGAGAAGGTAAGTAGGTCAAGGGAATGTGAGAGGGAGAGATAGAGTCTTGGAGTTACACCCTGCCCTCCTTGAAACAAACCCAATGGACAGATGGAATCCTTGATACAGAGAACTGCATATCCTCTCTCTCTGCCTCACCAAACATGGTGACTTAGAGAACAGCAGGCAATGGCAACAAGTTCCTGCCTGGCACAACAGGCACCTCAGGAGTGTCTCCAGAACAGCTACCAGACCTTCCCTGGTGTCCTGCAAAACAGGTGCAGTGCTCTGCAGGGGGGAGTGCATGATGACAAGGATGATGGCTCATCAGTTTGGAGATGCTGAAGAGGTTTAGTTGGTCTATGCTCTACAAGTTCTTTCCAGTGAGGGTGGTGAGGCACTGGCACAGGTTGCCCAGGGAGGTTGTGGCTGCTCCCTCCCTGCAGGTGTTCAAGGCCAGGTTGGACAAGGCCTTGAGTGACCTGTACTAGTGGGAGGGGTCCCTGCCTATGGCAGGGGGGTGGAACTAGATGATCTTTGAGATCCCTTCCAACCTTACCATTCTATGATTCCATGATTCTATGATCAAAACCTCTTCAGTAAAAACATTAAATGGGTCATTATCATGGATGCCTCGTTGATGAAGGGAGTAGAAGGCTCAATATGCAGACTGGACCCACTTCTCAGGGAAGTCTGCTGCCTTCCTGGGGTTTGGGAGAAAGCTTCATTCCTTAGCACAGCCCTCAGTTCATTATCCTTAGTTGATCTTTTAGGTGGACAATGACGAAGGAAAGACAAGAAGTCCAAAGGCGGTGAGGAGAGACTTCAAGGCTTTGGAATGACTGGTTAAGGGATCAGAAGCACAAGTAGTTTGTGTTCTATCCTTCCAGCAGCGGGGAATGATGAGGAAATAAACAGGAGGAGCCAGCAGATCAAATCCTGGCTCCAAGCCTGGTGTCATGGGCAGGACTCTTATCATGGGTTGATTTACAGGACATCAGGCTTGATGGCAACACGTAGGATACACCTGTTGCAAAGTGCAAAAAGGATCCTAGCCCAGGAAGTAGCTGGGCTTATTGAAAGTGCTTTAAACTAGATTTGAAGGGAAAAGGGCACAAAACTGTGTTTACTAGAAATAAGCCTGAAGGCAACACACCAGTATTTGAAGGATGACATGCTAGTGAGGTCTTTAGAGCTGCCCTGCTGGTGGAGGTAGGGAATGGAGACCCAAGTGGCAGAAATGACACCAGGTTTATTGAAGGGTTAATGACTACACAAGCACCTGAGAACAGTCAGGTGGGAATTAGGTCTTCTCTCCCTGCATAAAGGTGGTGACACCATTAGCTCAGCTGGAGGGCATTTACAGTAACACACACAGCATGCACAACAAAGAGGAGGAGCTGGGAAGCCACTGTACATCAGGAAAACTATGATATAGTGGGCATCACAGAAATGTGGTGGGATGTCTCTCACACAACCAAAGTGTTGAAATCAATAGCTACAAAGTCTTCAGAAGGCATAGGAGAAGAAGGAGAGGTGGTGAAGTGGTCTTGTATGTCAGGGAGCATTTTAATTATTGTGAGTTTAGTGATTGCAACAATGAGGTTGAGTGTCCATAAGTAAGAATCAGAGGAAAGGTCAATAAGGCAGATATCCTGGTGGAAGTCTGTTATAAACAGCCCAAGTAGGATGAAGAGACAGATAAAATATTCTTTAGGCATCTGGGAAAAGTATCATGGTTGCCGGCCCTTGTTCTTGTGGGAAAATTCAACTTCCCTGATGTGAAGAGACAGATAGATGAGGCCTTGAGTGACCTGTACTAGTGGGAGGAGTCCCTGCCTATAGCAGGGAGTTGGAATTGGATGATCTTTGAGGTCCCATCCAACCTTACCATTCTATGATTCTATGATCTGTCACATTCATAAATTAAATCTGTCTATTATTTTAATTTTCTTAACCTGTTTCAGTTCAAGTCCTTATTGGGGCACTGGAAAACAGGCAAATGTTAATTCTGACAAATCATTTCAGTTAAGACCCCATGGGCTCTGATACAGGCAGAGGTAGGAATCTTACCCATAATGTGACACCTTGATGTGTGCAGGAACACCTGATGCTAGGCAGAGCCAAGCTCAACATGCTGCTTGTGTTTGTGTGCTGCTGGGACTAGGACTTCCCCGTGACTGGAGACAGGTCATTGTGCTTCAGCTTTGTCCACCTTCCTCCCTCCAGCAATTTGACCTTGTAAGAGACTGCAGTTCAGATTTATCTGTCTGTGATAGAGATCCAGATGTTTATCAAAGACTTTATACACACTCAAAACACCAGGGGTCAAATTGTTGTGTCCTCTGTGACCAGCACTGCCCTGAACCAGCACAACCATCTTGCCATCAAACGTGACCCCAGCACACAAATCTTTCCCTCCATGCTTGGCCACCACTGATCATACCAGCAAGCCTGGATGTGTGAGTCTGCTTTGCCATGCCCAAGTTCAAGAGCAGCACTTTAGCTTCTTCCTTTTTCCTTCCCCCTTCCCACAGCAGTTTTCCCAGCCTTCCAACTTCATCCCCAAGCATGAAAGAAGAAGGACTTGATCTGCTGTTTATCCAATATGTGGGTATTTTGGGGCACCCCTGAAGGCGAAATGACATCTGCATGCTCAAGGCTATAGAACGAGAGCACAAATGCTTTAAAGCCTCTCAGAAAAGCTACAGGACAGTTAGTATGATTTAAGCCTATATTTAAATTTTATGAGACTCATTTTCAAGGCTAATAACCCAGTTTACTGTGCACAATATCAAATGCAAATTTTATTACTGACTTGGTAAAAACCAAGATGATCTTCATTAGCATATCTCAGCACATCCCCCTTTTTACCAAAAGGTACACCAGGAGTAACAGTGGGAGTTTTTATATGTGCTGTAAATTACAGTTACTATCTCATTAGATAAACACATTTAAAATCAGGTTATCATTCACTTATATATCAGAAAGTTGTTTGTTCAATTGCAGCTAGTCTCATATTACAGCATATGGTGCAGGAAATTCTTAGACTAATAAAATTTCAAGGTATGGGGAGCTGGTGTCTTGGAAAAAACTGTTTCTGCTCAGTGAATGGCTCGATGTAATCTGTAATTGCTTGGAAACAATTATGTAGCAGGCTGTTTTGTACTTAATAGTATTTACATCCTTGGGTTTATTAGCAACAAAATCTAAGTGGAACTTGTGAAAGAGAAATTAATTTTTCCACTAAAAGGTGTAAAATTTTAAGTTAAAGATCCAGCAGATTGTGGAGATGTAAAATACATGCAATAGTCTCTGATTTAACTCATTTGTCATTGAAATGTTTCATTATTTTCTTTCAGATACCTGTGGCAGATTATCTTCTCCAACCAAGTAATTTTTCAGCTGAGTTGCCCTGGACTTCTCACTACTCCAGGTAAGCTTAATGTTCTGTTTGCTCCAGCTTTCCTGTCTCCTGGAAATATCACACAACTAATGTCAACATATATTGTTTGAAGTCAAACTCCTGCACTTGTGAAGTTTTGCCTGTGAAGTTTAAGAATGGTGACTAAATGGTGACAGTTACCATTTTGTACTGCTTTATACACTGGCAATTAAATGAGCAGCCAGGCACACAGTGATGTGAAGAGAAGCATGCTCTATAGAGAACAACTGGAATCTCTAGGGAGGTTCTTCTCTCCCTCTACTCTGCCCTAGTGAGACCGCACCTGAAATATTGTGTCAGTTTTGGGCTCCCCAGTTCAAGAGAGACAGAGATCTGCTGAAAAGAGTCCGATGGAAAGCCATGAGGATGACTGGGGGACTCGAGCATCTCCCCTACGAAGAGACTGAGAAACCTGGGGCTGATTAGTCTGGAGAAGAGAAAACTGAGGGGAGATTTCACGCATGTGTACAAATATCTGAGGTGTGGGTGTGAAGGGGATGGGGCCGATATCTTTTCAGTGATCTGCACCAAGAAGACAAGGAACAATGGATGTAAGCTTGAACATCACCTCAACATGAGGAGAACCTTCTTGACAGTGAGGGTGACAGAGCACTGGAACAGGCTGCCCAGAGAGGTTGTGGAGTCTCCTTCCCTGGAGACTTTCAAAACCCACCTGGATGCATTCCTGGGCAGACTACCCTTGGTGATCCTGCTTTGGCAGGGGGGTTGGACTCCATGACTTCTGGAGGTCCCTTCTAAGCTCTGAGATTCCATGAATGTGATTCTGTGAACTGTTACGCAGATACAGAACAGTTTTGGATCAGACTTTGTTCCAGCAGACACAGGAAAACTCATTTAGTTTGCTCCAGCCTTGGCTTATACCTGACTGAAGTATTTTATTTCACCTGCAATACTGAGTATAGCCTCACACACTCCTGTTTTTATGCTGCATGTTCATAGTACACAAATCATCAAACACAAACCTAATGTCAAAAGCATTACACCAGCATTCAACAAGGAACAAGGAACTGCATCCTACTGCTTCACTGCATAGATACTACTGGGCTCAAACTCGTGAGACAGCTTTGATGACAGTGACACATTTAGGGGTTGAGATGGTTTATTTGCCTTTTGTTATTACCTACAAAGAAAGACAAAGTGCTGGTTTTCCTTGTTTTGTTTGTAATATCTCGGGTTTGTTTATGCTGTGAGCTGACTACAACATTAAAGGAAGGGGGAGAGTTGAGAATTTTACACAGATAACCTTTTTGCCTGCCAGATAACTCTGCAAACCAGCGGCAGCAATACTGGAGCTCAAGCTGTAAGGAAGACACTAGCATAACTTGTTCTCATCCTCCTTGGTACTAACTTCAGATGAAATCCAACTACACAGCAACTACCATATTTCAGTTTTCTTTGTACTAACATCTTCTTAAATATTGTATTTAAAATCCCTGCCTTTGACTTCAGCTTTACCTACCTGTTTCTAGTACTGCAACTTCCCTGATTTTCCTTTTGCTCTGATCAGCAACGAACTGCAGTGAATTCATTGCCCAAACCCTCACCATCTCACCCTCATGGTGCCAGCTGTAACACGAGACAATTAGTGCATATGAAACACTTGTTATTACCATCATTTAGCAGGGTTTGTTGTGATAAAACTGTAAGAAAAGTCCTCACCCTCTCTGCAAGGGAGTATCCCTCACTTGCTTTCAAAGGTTCTGCAAGGAGTGGCTATTATAAGAAAAAGCTCATGCAAAGCCTGATGGCTTTCCTGGCTAGTCCCAACAAGAATCACAGAATCACAG
>VWYK01060738.1:0-11151 GCA_013399775.1 Semnornis frantzii | reverse complement strand
ACAGCAGAACATCCCTGGGCCAGCCACACACACGTCTCTTTCTTCCCTTCTCCCCATCTTCTGCTGATGGTAATATAACCCCTGCTCTTTTCCTTCCCTGTTTTTCTCTTTTTCTCCATTGTTCCCTTTCCCTCTCTCTCCACTTCTCTCCCTCCCCTTGTTTCTCTCCTTCCCTTTTGTTCAACTTTATCCCTTAATAAATAGTTGTGTGGTGATATCTGGTTTCACTTGCACCTTAATTTCACAGCATGGAAATCTAGAAGAGCAAATAGTGCTTTTCTGGACAGGGATATTGTTAATCTCTGTTCTTTGGACCTTGACACTGTGGTTTTGTTTTTTTCTCTAAGATGAGTGGATGAGACAACATTTCTTAAAGAAGAGAGTCGATCTCTCCTTCTGGAAATGAGCTGAGCTAGCCTAAAGAAAAGATTACTTCAGAAACAATATGTGGCAGGAGGCAACAAAGTGTTGCCAGTAGTCAGGAATCGTATATTGGGTGACAGGGTTTTGGTAGCCAGGTCAGGGGTATGGTGGGGGAGCTGTAGGGAGCTTTCTGAGAGAAGACACCAGAAACCACCTCCATATCAGACAGAACTAGTTCCAGCTGTTTCCACAATGGGCTCACTGCTGACCAAAGCTGATCTCATCAGTGATCTCACACCAGAGAAAGCAGATATGCCCTGAAGGAAACTGCAGCCAGTGGAGAGCCCACACTGGAACAGGCTTCTTTCAGGGACTGTGGCCCATGGAGATGAACCCAAGCAGGAGACCATGACCAAGATACACTTGGAGGACCTACACCCATCCCATCTCTCCAGCTTTGCCACACCAGTCATCTGTAGGCATCTTTAGTATGACTGCATGGGTCTGCTCATGAATTGGAGCTCTGCATCTCCCCACAGCTTCCTGAACATTTTAAAAACAGAGTTCCCAAGACACCCAAATATCTGGATTTTGACAGTTTACTCTTCATTTGACAGAATGCAAAGGTTCATAGAAATTTATAGCTGAATTAAAAACTGATTCCACATACACAGAGCTATACCTCAGCATCACGAATTTCACTGATCTGAAAACAGACTGTAAAGTACTTCTCAAATAATTGCACCTGTGATGTACATCCTCCTTATTTACACTATTTCATGCCATCACCAAGACTCTTGGCAGGAGTATTCTCTCCAGTCAATGTTCCAGTTCAGATGTTTCTATCAAAAATTTTTAAGCTGAAAACAAGTGCCCAGAAACACCTTCTCCCTTCATGTGGAATTCTGTGTCTCTAGCATCAAATGTCAGTGCCTTCCTTTCTCACCCAGGAAAGTGCATAAGCGCATAATAAAAGATGCATGCAATCTTCTATGAATGACAGGAAAGGCTTTCTCTCACAAGAGACAAGTAAAAGATTGATTTATTACATTCAGTTAGATCAGGATGCTGTCGTTTAGCCAAGATGAGAATCACGAGGGTTTTTTCTTACAAGGAGGAAATGGGCATGTTCCTATTGCACAATTCTGACTGCAGAAGGCAGTCAGACCCCATCTAGAGTACTGTGTACAGTTCTGGAGCCCCCAGCACAGACATGGAACTGTTGGAGCGGGTCCAGAGGAGGCCACGAAGATGATCAGAGGGCTGGAGCAGTTCTACTATGAGGACAGGCTGAGAGAGTTGGGACTCTGCAGCCTGGAGAAGAGAAGGCTTCCAGGAGACCTTAGAGTAGCCTTCCAGTATCTGAAGGGGGGCTACAGGAAGGCTGGGGAGGGAGTATTGACAAGGTCTTGTAATGACAGGATGAGGTGCAATGGGTTTAAACTGGCAGAGGGGAGATTTAGACTGGATGTCAGGAGGAAGTTCTTTCCAGTGAGGGTGGTGAGACACTGGCACAGGTTGCCCAGGGAGGTCATGGCTGCTCCCTCCCTGGAGGTGTTCAAGACCAGGTTGGACGAGGCCTTGAGTGACCTGTACTAGTGGGAGGTGTCCCTGCCTATGGCAGGGGGTTGGAACTAGATGATCTTTGAGGTCCCTTCCAACCTTACCATTCTATGATTCTGTGACTCTATGATTTGTACCTATGTGTACCTGTATTATGCTATAGATTGCAGTAGGAAAGGTACATGCACAAAAATATTCTGTGTAAATATTCACTTCCGGATGATGATGTTTGGGGCAGGGATTTCCATGGAAATAATTATTTTTGCTAACACAGACCTATGACAGTAGGTCATTAATTATAATTAATAATTTTGATCTGACTACATTATCTTAAAGGTATTTTTCCAATCTAGGCACTCCTGTGATTTTGTAATCATAACTCTGTCCTCCATAAGAATGCATAAGAAGACATGTTTTAGTGAATTCAGGGATGACAAGGCTTGGCTTCTAAATGTAAATGTTACAAATATATATAGATGCTGATAGCTTGTCACCATGTGGAATTTGCCAACCAACATTCAGAACAGCCCAGTGTATTCCTCATATGTCTGATATCTGTTTTCCTTACATGCTATTTCGAGTGAATGGGAATTTATTTTGCAATTGTTTCTGTGCATCCAAAGGCCTGGTTTAATTTATGTAATTACATATGTGTATGTGTCCATGCACATGCATTATTTCTCCCCACAAATCTCTCTCTTGTATCATGAAATCGTTAGCCTACGACACTGAGCTGCACACTCTTATCTGGGTTGCTTTGCATGTTAAAACCTAATCTGTATAACTATTTGTTTCCAGAAGCATATTGCTTTCCCTTGGCAGTTGTCCTGCCCTGCTGCAGTTTCTGGTAGTTCGTGACACACATTGGCAGAAATATTTGAACTGATCTCTTAGAGTGCTTGTCTCAGCAATATCCATTGACTTACACCTAGAAATAAGGTTTCTTTTAAAAAATCTGGTCTGGTTTACATCCCCATTTCTGTCCAGGTTACATGAATTATATGAAATTGTTACATTTAATATAAAGCAGATATTAATAAAAGTAGTCATTATTTATTAATATAATCTTTTCCCCTGACATTATTTATAGGGTTGTTATTTGGTTGTGCCTATGTACATATTTACAAGATATGTACAGTACATAGGGCAGTATTAAACAATTTTGAAATGATCAAGTGAAACAGAAAATTCAAAACAGTAATTGAAACTGGAAGGAGTATCTATGGTGAAATATGCCACTTGCCCTCTAGGGGGAGACTCAACAGGCTCCTTTCTGCCAAATGGGCAGCCAGGTACAAGGTAGAGAGCAGGAACCATTTAGAGAGGCTTTAGGGAAATTATTTACTGCTCCCAGAATCTTTCCAGGGCNCAAATATATACAGTATATACAGGAATATTTACAGAAATATACAAGTTTAAGGTAATACAGACACACAACTCCCCTCCCAGAAATCAGAGACCCCAGGAGGGGCTCCCAACCACCCTTCCACCTTCTCCCCACCCCTACACCTTACCCCAACGTTTGCCTTACATGCAAGGAGGATTGGCTGGGGAGGATTAGAAGAAAAGTGGTTAATGGAGTTATTCAGCAGAGAGGAGAAGCCAGAGCTGCTAGTCCAAGACCCAAGTGCCTCGTGACACAGACTGCCCCCTCGAGACACTCTCTTATCTTCTTTGTTTTGGGTTCCTTATTCCTAAACATCACAGCAAGCCTATGAATGAAGTAGACATCACCATTGTTTTACCTTCACAGCCTATAATATAATTTTCTCTATTAAAATATTCCAATTAGCTCAAACCAGCACAATGCTGTACTGGGTTTAAACACAAATCAAAGTGGCGTTGAGCCACGTGCTACCTCTCAATGGGTTTCTCCCAGTTCACAGAGCGCTGCTGCCTCTCTTGGCTGCCCCAGGGCTCTGCACAGAGGTTTTCAGTTTCCTGGGGTTGCAGGCTGCCCAGGTCGCAGGCTCTTGGACAGTGCCATGGTTCACTCAACATCCTGTAGATGCAGCGAGGTCTGGGTGCGAAGCTCCTTTTGCTTGTGGGCTGTAACTGCAAGTTGCAGCGATACAGCTTACCCAGGGGTGCTCAGCTCACCCAGTGCTTACTCCTTTCTCCACAGTCTAGGTGGCTGTTGTCTGCCCATGGAGGGGTTCTTCATGAAACCTGGCGAGTGGTTCCTTATGACACGTCAAGGCTGGCAGCTGTGGCTCCTGGCAGCTTTCAGGAAAGGCATCTGACTACAGGCAACATGCAGGGCTTCTCCCAGGTAAACTGAGGCACAGCAAAATCCCCAGCAGACAAGGCAACAAAGCACAATCTGGGTTGAATTTATCAATTGCCTGAGAACTGATCTGGCCATTGGCAATACAGAAAAACAAAGCCATTAACCAACAGAATGGCATTTACCCACATTTGGGCAAACGCCTGAGCCTTCCACAAGGAGAGCAATCACTAGGTGCATGCACCTTGTTTGCCACAAGGTGTGGATGTGAACAAAACATGTCTGGACAGGCCCTTGATAACAGACTGACTGACACCAGGTCCTTTTGTCTGTTTCCCACCTTTCCCTGAACCCAGGAAAGGTTTGTTTGAAATATAGAGACATGGTCTGGGTATATTTTGGACATGTATTGACCCATTTGGCCCTATCACCACACCAAGTGAATGCATAATGGAAACTGAGCACTTTGGTGCTGAATCACTGATATGCTTCTATTTACTGGCATATTCTAGGACAGAAACCAATGTAGAAATGTAATTACATGTTTAGTCCAAGATTTATTAAAATTGTTTCATGAATCAACAGACTTCCTTGTTCTCATGAATCTGAAACACACTATAAATATCTAAGTGATTTAAAGTTGCATTTTGTGATTGTCATGTGCAGATGCTTACACATAATTCATGAAAATATTAATTTGTACTTCTCTTCAACCCATACAAGCTTTCACAGAGTCTCATGTGCATCAACAGCATGGCACCTGTCCTTTGCATTTCATTTATGTTCTGATGGAATTTAGTCTGTGAATTGCAGACAACTCAACACCAAAATTCTGGTCTTTTGTACAACTGTCATTAATTTAGCACATTGTAGTATTTTTCTGTACGGTCCATACCTCAGAATTTGTATCATCTCATCTTTCTTCTCTCAAGTCATGCTGATGTTCTGCATCAGATAACCAAGAATGCACTTTTTCATTTTCAGCTGTCTGACTCTATGGATGTTTTATCCTTTACTGAGTAACATTAATACTGTTATATACTTCTGCTACACATATCACTTTTGCCTTCCATTGGTACTACTTCTAGCTCATTTGATTATGATTCACATCTGCTTTATCTTATGGGGTTTTTTTTCTGCTGCTTCTCCCCACCCCCCACACTCCCATCTCACATCTCTCATCTCCCATATGAAGGTTTTAGAAATTACCCTCAGCATCTTTTGCTACCTGGCTATCTGATCATAGATTATCTACCTACTCTAGTCACCCAAGAAAGTTTCCCTTTTCATTCCTCATTCTTTTATGAAAGACATGTTCTTTCTTGCTTCTTAGAAAGGGCTGGACCCAGATTATCTAAACAGATGTTCAGCCTTTTTCAGTGAGATTTAAAATGCCAAATTCCTCTACAAAGGGTGACTTTTCATCTCAAGGAGAAGAATTTGCTTCCAAATACTTTAAAGCAAAAGGATCCAAATAATCTTTCAGTAAGTAACATACTGTGGTGGTTTGGTCCTGGTTGGGAGCCAAATGCCCACCAAAGCTGCCCTATCACTCCCCTTCTTAGATGGAGAAGGGAAAATATAACAAAAGGCCAGTAACAAGGTAGAGGCAATTTAATAATGTTAAGCACAAGCAAAGACCACATGTAGGAACAAAAGCAAAGAGATTTTTTTTCTCTACCTCCCATCAGCAGACAATCTTCAGTGACTCTCAGGAAGCAGGGTTCTAACATGCGTAGTAGTTTCTCTGGAGGACAGATGCCATAGATGAATATTCCCACACTCCTTCTTTCACTTAGTATATATATATCTGAGTTGACATGTGGCATTGAATACCCCTTTGGCCAGTTTGGGTCAGCTGGCCTGGATGTGTTCCCTCCCAAGATCTTGTGCACCTCTGGGTGTACTCTTACTCTTGGGATGGGGAAATGTTGGAAAAGCACAGCCTGGGTGCTCATTCAGCAGTAGCCAAAGCACTGAGGTGTTATCAACGCACACCTACAGCACTGCAAAACACAGCACTAGAGAGATGATCTGAGAAATAACTTCAGCTCAGCAAAACCTTTACAGTATTTTTTAATTTAAAAGGTCTGAAAGACAGTGTGACAAGCCGAGGTGTTACCAACACACACCTACAGCACTGCAAAACACAGCACTAGAGAGATGATCTGAGAAATAACTTCAGCTCAGCCAAACCTTTATCAATATTTTTTAATTAAAAAATCTGAAAGACAGTGTGACAAACTGAAGACTATGACATGATTCAGTAGGTGGTGATGTGGTTACCTCTAAAAATTTGTTTTTATGAACTCTTTTTAAGGAAGTGCAGGTTGCCAGCCCCTAGTCAATCCCCAGAACCCTCCCATTCCCCCCACACACACCCCTTCCCATCCCCCTTTACTGTTCAGTGTGACATCATATGGTATCAAATATCCCTTTGTCTAATTTGGGTCACCTGCTCTGACTGTGTACCTTCCCACCTACTTATTTATGTGCCTCCAGCCTCCACTGTCAGGGCAGTATGAGAAGCTGAAAGTCCTTGGCTTAGCGTAAACAGTGCTCAGCAACAACTGGAAACATGACAATATTACCCACGTTATTCTTGCACTAAATCCAAAACACAGTACTGTACCAGCTATTAAGAAGAAAATTAGGTCTATCACAGTCAAAACAAGAAAGGCCACATATTGATGAAAAACTGCCTTTTTGCTTTTTTTTTTTTCCCTCTCAGTCGTAATTGTGTCCCTATAAATTTTACACCTATAAATATTTTCTTTGAGCTTCAGGTTCTGCTTGCAAGTGGTGATTCCAAATGATCTTGAAGCCTATACAGCTTCTGAGCTTTTGGAGCTGCAACTAGCTTTCTGGTAGCTGTTCATGAACATAGATGATGAAGACAAAGAACTAGAAAGGTTCAAATAGACATTCTATTAAAATAATTAGGCAGCTGTATAACACTTCCATCTATATAAATTCTGACTCTCTTAAAAAAATATAATTAAAAAATCCCATCACAATCTGCAAAATGGCTGAATTTTGAAGTATACCTTAAAGTCCATAGGTAATTTAATAGGATAATTTACCTTTAAAAATAGAAATTCCATCTCAGTTGTGTCTGATAGAACTTTATACCAGGTAGTGCTTCACAGACAGAACAAACAAAATCAAAGAACAAGTTAGCATAGATCTCAAGGACTAGTGACAAGGGCAACAACAGAGAGATGCTGCAGAGGAGTGCCCAATGCCTGTTTCAGCTACATAATACTGTCAAGGAGATGCATTTGTGGCCTGCATGACAATAAACCATAGTGATTTCATGTGTGTTACTGGCCTTTATATCCAAACTTCTTCCCGTCACATATGCAATGCAGGGGTAAGGCTCCTGACCAAGCGATTGTTTATACAAACAAATAAATCTAATATGACTGTGCAGTGTTCATTTTTAGCACTGTCTCTTACATGATTTAGGAGTACAACAAGTAGCATTATCTGTAACTTCCAAGTATGATTTTGAGGACAACAGGTCCGAGACTGTTAAAGTTTCTGCTCAGCTTTATATAGATAAGAATGGTTTTATTTTAAGCACACTAATAAGAACATTTGTTACAAGCACAGCCCTTGACATGGCTTTTCTCCATCACAATTAGTATTTTCTCAGGTTATGATTGCACAGGTGATTTTGGACCATTATTTCTACTCACCCACTAACTACCATGAGCTTAAGAAAAGCCCAAGATCATATACATGAATGGTGAACTTAAATTTTTGCCAAATATATATAGCCTTTATAAACAGAATTTGACAGGCTGGAAAGACAATTCAGCCACCAATGAAAGGCATAACTGTCCTGGTTTGGGCTCAACTGGCAGCTGAACCCTAACAGTCCAGTGATGATGGAGGGGTTTTTCCCTTCCCCCTCTCCGCCCCGGCCCCACCCTTGATGTGGGCAAGGAGGAAAGGACCCAGGAGGCAGATATGTTGGCTCAGATAGGGACAATTTACTAATCTACCAAAGGGATACCAGATTACAAAAAAGAAACCAGAAAGAAATACCTGTGTACACTGCAGCAGGGGAACCCAGGAAATGCTGAACCACTGTCACCATGTAAAGCGAAAGCCAGAACAAAGGGACACATCCTAGGCCAGAATACAGGGGAAAAGCCCACCAAAAAAAAACAAACCAAACCAAATCAAAACAAAAAACACGGTACAGGACACTTTACAAGCTGCAGAATACGTTTCAAGTCCAATAAGCCTCAGGCAACTCCTTCCTGTCATGCAGTGAGCATGACGTTAGGGTGGCATAGGGTAACAGTTTGCTCTGTTCTGCTAGGGGTGCAGCCCCATCCCTCATCCTTCATCCCTCAATCCCAGTGGGGTCAGTCAGCTTAAATCAATATAGTAACCTATTGAAAGCCATATATGGCAGTGTTTGATTAATATGCTGCATTTGAAGTCCATCTGTTTCCTATTAAGAGAAAGACCATTTCTTCAATTGTTATCTATTCATACTGACACTAGTGTATGCTAAATGTGGTAATGTGAATTGGCTATGCCTTTTGTATAAAGGCCTAGTGATGAGACTGGGGACAATGGTTTCAATACAGAGATTTCATTTTCCTGCTTTTGATTCCTTAGAATCACCCATAGTCGTGAAAATGGTACAAATTTGCCTCTGTAATGGTGTCAAAGCTAAAACTGAAAGTGGTTAATTTGATCAAGTAAAGTTTTACATTTCAGTCCATTATCTGTCCGGTTTTCAAGGATCAAAATGCTTTCTTCTGGGTATTCTAAGAAAGATTTTAAAAATCACAATCGACTTAAAATACTTCTACTATATTTCTTCAGCTTGAAACTACAAACAGAATCAAGTGATGATCATGGCTAGACTATGACAATTTGGTTGGAGGACTGTTTAACAAAGAATAACACAATCTAACAAAACTGAGTTGAATTTTCTGGTTTTGCTAAATTCTTGTATTTCCAGCATCTATAAAGCCTTTTAAATTTTTTCTTCCCTCATGTTATCCATACGTGTATACACAGGTTTGGACAATATTTTTTGTGTTGGGGGCTCCAGAACTGCACACAGCACTCCAGGTGGGATCTGATGAGGGCAAAGTAAAGGAGGAGAATCCCCTCCCTTGCCCTGCTGGCCACACTGCTCTGGATGCAGCCCAGGACTCGGTTGCTGTCTGGGCTGCATGCACACTGCTGACTCACGTTAAGCTTTTCATCAACCCAGACCTCCTTTCATTAAGCAACAAGAGGAGACGCTTCTTTATGTTGAGGGTTATGGAGCATTGGACCAGGCTGCTCAGATAGGTAGTAGAGTGTCCTTCTCCAGATCCTTTCAAAATCTTCCTGGTTGAGTTCCTGTGCAGCCTGCCTTAGCTGATTCTGCTTTGGCAGGAGATGGTTGGACTCCATGATCTCTCAAAGTCTCTTCCAACCCCTAACATTCTGTGATTCTGTGATGTATGCAACTTGTATGTCACCTGTGACAGCATTCAAAGACAAAGACTCTCTGTTCATTCAAGATCATGTTTTTTCTAATGCATGCTCATTTTATCTTAAAACATTTGTCTTTATTTAAAAGGTTATTTATTCTCTTGTACTGAAATATGTATGGTCATCATTGTGCCTTGGCTGGTAGAGAAACTGCAATTACGTATGTGTCAAAATACTGACCTAGCATGAAAAATCTGCATTTTGTCCTCTGTATTTTCAAAAAGCAAAGCTAAATACTAAAATTAGTTTTGAAGAAAACTTGTTTTTCTTTAGAAGTGTGATTATGGCTGCTGTTTGAAACATACACAGTAGCTCAACAAAACCAAAAAGAAACCAGATAAGCATATGCTTACATAAATACACACAGCTGTAGCTATATGTGTGTATATATCTTTACTACACATATATATACACAAATAAATCTGAGAACAAGAAAATATTAGGTTCATTGATAGGCCTGTTTACTAGTACTTTACTTAAGAATTGCTTATTGTACATCAGACATTCCTCAGCCATTATTCACAGTATGTCACAAAATCAACTCTAAAGTACAGATAATTAAAGACAGTATAAATAAGTCAGCCCTTTGGAAAAAGAATAAAACAAGCCAACCAGGAAAGAAACAGACATGCTCCTTACAGGAAAAAGTCAATCCACAGCTAGTTTATTCCTAATTGTGGATGGCCAGTAGCTACTGACAGGTATCTTTTTTCAAGTTTATCTGGACATGAATGCTTATTACCAGATTTAAAAGGAACTGATGAAACTCATTTTAAGATGTCCAAATTGTTGTAACTGTGGTGCCATCACATGTAAATTGGTGTTTTCTTGTCAAGTGATGGCAGGAATGTGATGGGATATACCAGAATTTCTTAATTTTATATTCTGAAGTGTCACTTATAATCAAAACTAAACACATTGGAACCTCTAAAACTTTTTTTCAAGTTAATCTGCAGTCATTTCTAATACATTTTCTCATCAGATTGCATTGCCTTCTCCTGTCCCTTTGTATCATGGAAGTAGCAGCAGTTTTGATCAATCAAGTAAAATGACTGTTGAGAAATCCACAAGATGAAAATTATCCTTAGTTGCTTTCCATCAGAAACAAAAAATAAAGATCTTGGATGAATAGGTCTACAAATAGCAAATAATATAGATTAGATCTTGATTGGATACCATTTGTTTTGATAGGAAGCCCAAGAAATAGATCAGTCAAGTAAGAAGAGGATTTTCACAGTTTAGAACATTAAATTGCTTAAGTCCCAAAGCAGCTGACCAAAAAAAAAAACAGACTAAAATAAACTATCTCCACAACCTACAAACATTTTAAAAAAGGTACTCACTCCACTGTATCTTACACAAAAATTATTACACTGAAAATTTTGTAGAACTTTTATAATTATTTTTATAAAAGTTAGAAATTTAAGAAAATATATTTCGAAGACAATTTCTTATTTTAGAACACCTAAATAATCACAGAATCACAG
>VWYK01060734.1:60457-70595 GCA_013399775.1 Semnornis frantzii | reverse complement strand
GAATCCAGGTCCTGAATCTAGTTGTTCTCCATCACCAAGTCCAGTTTGAGACTTCTGCTACAGCACCAGTGATGACAGTGAGTAATTGCCATCAGGGCATTGATATTGGGTTTGTGTCTATTTCTATATATTTAATTTTAGTTTTCTTTTCAATTAATACAATCAAAGAATGATAGAATTGTTTTGGTTGGAAAAGATCTTTAAGATCACTGAGTCCAACCATTATCTAACTCTATCAAGTCTGGTGCTAAACCATGTCCCTTAGCAGCACATCTGTGTGTCTTTGAAACACCTCTAGGGGTGGGGATGCAACCACCTCCCTGGGGAACCTATTCCAGTGTTTGAAATTCATAAGTTTCTCTCCATTATTCCCTTTTACTTCCCTTTGGGAAGGGAGAAGGGCTAGCAGAGACCACCTGTCACTCATTTAATGGCTGGGCCTGTCCTAACACTTGACAACTTGTCATCCCTTATTATTAGTCCTTTCCCATCACCTGTTTGACTAACTTTCATATTTCAAATCTTTGGAGAATTACCTCATGTTATTCCTTATTCCATCTCCTTGTTATATCTTATTTGCTCTTCATTTTTGTCCTTACGATTATACTGGCCATGGATATTCAACCAATATCTACATTATGCCAAAATCCATTTGCTACAGGACTTCTGTCACATAGTGCAATAGCTCAGCTTTTGTCTGTTAGGTAATGGGAAGCAGATAACACTGAAGAAAAATACCACAGACCTTTTCATATCATTTTTCAAGGCTACAGCTAGTCCCGTTCCTGTTGAGCTCCTTAAGAAACCTCTCCTTACATCCAAGGAGGTGAGGTTGTTATCCTGAGCCTCAGTAAAATAAGATTTTTCTCTCTCACGCACTCACCGTTTTCACTGTGTGCAAAATCAGCAGGGAGATGCAGTGAAAGGAGAAAGAATAGTGGATGTACTGTGATGTAACGGCACCTTAGTTGTTGAAAGAAAATACCAGCCTCAGGGTTAATTGCAGGTGATCAAAGTCATACTTTGCTCCAGGATAATTAATGAATATGTGAGACAGGAACATTTTAACCATTAAAAGCTTATTTTTTATCTATTAAAATATCTAAGGCCTAACAGTACGATCAAACAACTGTAGCTGAGATTGCATGAAACCAAACTCAGTGTTTTGCCATTGTTTACCTGTTTCCCACACTAACCAGGAAACAGTATTTTGACAGTTCTGAAGTGTTTCCTTAATACTGGGTTTTTTTCTGTTATTTTTTATGTCAGGCTTGGGGAAGAGTAGCTGGAAAACTGCCAAAAGCCTGGGGGTGTTGATCAACAGCCTGCTCAGTATGAGCCAGCAGTGTGCCCGGATGATTAAGAAGGTCAACAGTTCTTGGCCTGTATCAGGAAGGATGTGACCAGCAGGACCAGGGAAGTGATTGTCTCCTTGTGCTCAGCACTGGTGAATCCATTCCTGGAGTACTGTGTTGATTTCGAGGCCCTCAATATAAGAAAGACATTGAGGTGCTGGAGTGTGTTCAGAGAAAAGCAACAAAGCTGGCGAAGGGTCTGAAGAACAGGTCTTGTGAGGAGCAACTGAGAGGACTGGGGTTGTTTAGCCTGGAAAAAAAGGAGGCTGAAGGGAGACCTTCTTGCTTTCTATAACTTGTAGGAAGAAGGTTGTACCCAGGTGGGCGTCAGTTTCTTCTACCAAGTAACAAGTGCTGGGATAAGAACGNTGTACCCAGGTGGGCGTCAGTTTCTTCTACCAAGTAACAAGTGCTGGGATAAGAACGAATGGCTTCAAGTTGCACCAGGAGAGATTTAGACTGGAGATTAGAAGTTCTTCTTGACTAAAAGGGTTCTCAACCACTGCAAGAGGCTCCCCAAGGAGATGCTTGAATCCCCATCCCTGGAGGTGTTTTAAAGATGCAGAGATGTGGTGCTAAGGGACATGGTTTAGCACCAGGCTTGGTAGAATTAGGTACTGTTTGGACATGATGATCTTAAACGTCTTTTCCAGCTGAAGTAATTCTATGGTTCTATGGCTTCTACTGTTTGAAATAATTTTTATTATGCAGAATTGGGAGTTTTGAGTCATTTTTGTAACATTTCTCTGACTGTGATTCAGAAAGCAAAGTGATTCTGTTCTCAAATATTTTTACTAATGAGCTTTTTATTAGTTTTTGCTAATGGACGGTGCCCGGATGTTTCGCTGCCTGTGTGAGCTGAGAGCAAAGTTTGAGTCACCTAGTATTTACCCAAGACACTTGCCATCTTTAAAATTGCCATCAATCATTAACCGGATTTTCACAGTTTAGCAATGCAGGTAGATTTCTTTCTTCCTGTCTTGCATACAGTAAAGGGAGATGAGGTGGTAGAGTGAGTTGAAGAGCCGCAGAGGGAGTTGCTGTCAGTGCCTCCACTCAGAACATGGTTTAATTAATCTTTACATCATGCCAAAAATGGCTGCATTTTTCCTTTCACTCAACATGTTATCCACCTCTTTCACATTCTCTCATCTGTATTACACATCTTTCTCCTGTGCTTTCTACAAAAGAAATTGTTTCTTTTTTCCATCTGCTTGCTCTCTTCTTTCCCTGTGAAAGCTCTAGCCCAGGGGAAAATGATCCTGTGTCTTGATATTTTGGATAGTCTCTTCATTCCTTGGCAGTCAGGTAAAAAGCAAAACATAGAGCTTGGGCACAAAAGAGAGGCTGAGTGTTTGGCTGTTTGGGGATTATATTTTTTGAAATTTTTATTGTTCTTAGGGTATTCCCCCCCCCCCCTTTCTTCTTGAGAATGTTCCATTTAGGCTGCCCTTTAGTACAAGGAGAGAGTAGGAACTCATTATATTGAAGGCTGAGGTTTGATGTTACAACTGTACACAGGAAAGTGGTACTTTCCTTTTATTGTTCACAACAAATGTTTTCCTTTATGAGAAGCATAATACAAAGGCAGGTCTGAACTTAGGGGAAAAGATGTTTTGCCCAACTTTAATCAGATATGAATTGCCTGGGAAGTTTTACAAGAGGTATATTGTTTGAGCTAAAGAGCAACAGCTGATACTTCCTTTTCTTTTTGGATGCGTCATTACAAAATAAATATGGAGAAAGATAAATTGCGAGTATTCTGTTTCATACACACACACACACACACAGAGAAAAAAAATCCTGTTGAAAATTAACTAGTAATAACCCGCGGTGCTAGATCTCTGTATATGGCTTATCTCTGCCCTGGGTGAGCTCAGCTGTTCCCGAGTCTGCAGCACCTCCACGTGGACCGAGCTAAGGAAAGCGCCCCGCAGCCAGCAGAGCTTAAACGCCGCCGCTGTCCGTCCTCCTCCCCGGCCCGGCCCCACGGAGCCCGTAGGGCGTCTCCCTCACTTCAGCTGGACATGATCCAGCCCTCTCCAGACGAGCAGTCTCGGACGCAGTGGCGAATGACCCGACCCTGTCTGTCCTATGCCCCATGGCGTGACCAAGTGTCATGGTAGGCCTAAGCAGGTCAAATTGAGCTTGTACCTCTCCTGGCTTGCCCAGGCATGTTTTTCTGCTCTCCCTCCTGCTGTTTTGGGGAGAGCAACGGCAGGAAAAGGGACAAAGAGCCTGGAGCCACTTAGTCTGGGGTCTGTGGCCTGCCCAGCAACTGCGGTAAACAAGGTGCACACGGTTGCCTTGTGCAGGGCCCGTGTTCTGCCCAAAAAAGGGTAAAGTAAGCCTATGGCTTCACCTAATATGGCCAAATCTTGGCTAACTGCCATTTGATTGGCTATCCTGTGTCCAAAGGCCCATTATTCTTGGGTTGTATTGGATAAAAGGAGATCAGCAGGGAGCACAGGGCGCTTTTGCCATTACAAGGTGTGTCGGTGCCTGCTGCCTCCTTGATCCTGAGCTGAGGCTCTGATACCTCCACGCATTCAGCCTGCACAGCCGGCGTGACACCATGCCCAGACTGCACATTGCAAGACATTCTGCCTGCACCTAGAAGCCTTCTGCCCAGNGGTGTACTGGCCACAAGCGGTATACTGACTGCAAAGCCTTCTCTTCCAGTTTATATCGAGTTCAATTAATGTATATATTTAATAGTTATTTCTAGATCCTGTTATAACCTGTATATAGTTTCCATAATGTTGCAAAGAGGCTGTTATTATTAAATGGTGATCGGGGTGATGCAAGTTCTGAATATTTAATATTAATAAACTATATGTTAATATTTTTAAATATTGTCTCGCAGTAATTAATTACTCCATCCCATTACACCAAGGAGCCCGGGCGGTGGCCATGGCCTTGCTCTCACCCTGCAGACAGCACTTCCCCACGGCTGGCTTCTACTAGACCAGGTTGCTCAAAGCCCCATCCTTGAACACTTCCAGAGATGAGGCATCCACAACTTCTCAAGGTAACCTGTTCCAGTCTCACTACCCTCATTGTGAAGAATTTTCCCCTTACACCTAAATCTTCCCTTTCAGTTTAGAATTGTTATCCTTCACCCTGTCACTACACTCACAGATCAAGTGCCTCTTTATCTTTCTTGTAGCCCCCTTTTAAATACTGAAAGGCTGCAGGAAGGTCTCCCAGGAGTCTTCTCTTCCTGAGGTTGAAAAACCCCATTGCTCTCAGCTTGCCCTCATAAGGGAGGCACTCCAACACTCTGCTGCAGTCTTCACAGCCCTCCTTCAAACCCCCACAGCATGTTGGCATCCCAGGAAAGTGCACACAATTTCCTGACTTCTTCTGTAATTTGCACATGGCCAGATGCTACTAAACTGCAATCTCAAATGACATTCGTATACAGTATACGCAGAAACAGTAAAGAAACAAATTTGGATACAGAGCCTTTAATATGTTATTTAAAAACAATGAAGCAAATTAACAGAGATCTGCAATCCTTTTTTATATCTGTTTTTAGTACTTTTCCCAGACTTTGTTTTTCTAACATTCATATTCAAATTCAGCTTATGCTTCTATTAAGTCTTCATCAACTTCTTTCTAATCTCCTTCAACAGCAGCCAGATCTTCCCAAGCTGCAGAAAATTCTCATTCCTTCATTTCTTCCCTAACACACAAACAGACAAAAGCATGTATTTGAAAACAAACAAGTGAACAAGGTTCTGCAATTATTCTTAAATAAATAGTTTCAACTTTAGTTTTCTAGTATTCATTTTCTTCATCCTCCTCTTCCACTGAATCTATGCCAACTTCTTCATAATCTTTCTCAAGGGCAGCCAGATCTTCTCGAGCTTCAGAAAATTCTCCTTCCTCCATCCCTTCCCCAACATACCAGTGCACAAAGGCACGCTTGGCATACATGAGATCGAATTTGTGGTCAAGGCGAGCCCACGCTTCAGCAATGGCAGTGGTGTTACTCAGCATGCACACAGCCCGCTGCACCTTTGCAAGGTCACCACCTGGCACCACAGTTGGAGGCTGATAGTTAATGCCCACCTTCAAGAAAACATGAAAACTTTCCTTAGGTGTGATAAGGCTTAAAGACTCATTTCTGTTAACAATCAAAAATTCCCCTGGTTATGAACAGATAAAGCAGCTTATGGTTATTTTGCACTTCAACAAAATCCCCCCCCCCCGTACTCAGAACTGGTGAGGCCACACCTTAAGTATTGGGTTCAGTTTTGGGGCCCTCACTACAAGACACTGAGGTGCTGGAGTTTGTCTAGAGGAAAACAACAAAGCTGGTGAAGGGTCTGAACAACGGGTCTTGTGAAGAGTGGCTGAGGGAACTGGGCTTAGTCTGGAAAAAGGGAGGCTAAGGGTAGACCTTGCTCTCTACAACTATCTGAAAGAAGATTTGAGCCAGGTGGGGGTTGGTCTGTTCCCCCCTTAACAAGTGATAGGATGAAAAGAAATGGCCTCAACTTGCAGCAGGGGAGATTTAGATTGGGTATTAGAAGAAACTTCTTCACTGAAGGGTTTTTGACAGGAATAGGCTCCCCAGAGAGATGACTGAATCCTCATCCCTGGAGGCATTTAACTGATGCACAGCTGTGGTGCTAAAGGACATGGTTTAGCACCAGAGTTGGTAAAAGTTAGATAATGGTTAGACTTGATCTTAAAGGTCTTTTCCAACCCAAACAATTGCATGACTCCATTCTATGAAAATGTTTGCTGGCAACATTGTGACACTGTAGGAGGACTGCTGCCTCAGCAATAGAACAATCCCTTCTAATTCAAATATCGGGCATTGCAAAAGCAGTGCAAGTACCTTGAATCCAGTTGGGCACCAATCCACAAACTGAATAGTACGTTTAGCCTTGATGGTTGCAATAGCTGCATTAACATCTTTGGGAACAACATCACCTCGATACAGCAGGCAGCAGGCCATGTACTTGCCGTGGCGAGGGTCACATTTCACCATCTGGTTGGCTGGTTCAAAACATGTGTTGGTGATTTCAGCCACAGATAACTGCTCATGGTAGGCTTTTTCAGCTGAGATGACAGGGGCATATGTTACCAGGGGGAAATGAATTCGTGGATATGGAACAAGGTTGGTTTGGAATTCTGTCAGATCTACATTGAGGGCTCCATCAAAACGCAGTGAAGCGGTGATGGATGAAACTATTTGCCCGATTAATCGGTTTAAATTGGTATAAGTGGGACGCTCGATGTCAAGGTTACGACGACATATATCATAAATGGCTTCGTTATCTACCATGAAAGCACAGTCAGAATGTTCTAATGTGGTGTGGGTGGTGAGAATTGAGTTGTAGGGTTCCACGACAGCAGTGGAAACCTGTGGTGCTGGATAAACAGCAAACTCTAGTTTCGACTTTTTGCCGTAGTCAACAGAGAGCCTTTCCATGAGCAGAGATGCAAACCCTGAACCAGTGCCTCCTCCAAAACTGTGGAAGATAAGGAAACCTTGCAGCCCTGTGCACAGATCAGCCTACAATGGATGAGAAGAAATGGGAGTGGAAAAAAGAAGTTACTGATTATTTCAGAGAGAGCAATAATAAAATAATTTTCCTAACATCAGCAACAAGGACAGTGTAATTGAGGCACCCTCACCAAGCTGTGTGCTGTGGTCAGCATGCTGGAGGAAAGGGATGCCATCTGGAGGAACCTTGACAGGCTTAAGAGGTGAACCCATGCAAACCTTAGGAAGTTCAACAAAGCCAAATGCAAGGTCCTGCACCTTAGTTAGGGCAATCCCAAGCAAAAATACAGGCTGGACAGAGAATGGATAGAGAGCAGTCCTGAAGAGAGGGTCCTTGTTAAGAAGCTCAATATGAGCCAGCAATGTGTGCTTGCAGCGCAGAAAGACAACCAAATTCTGGGCTGCATTCAAAGATTCTATGACTCATAGTTTTAGATTGCTAAAATAAAAAAAACACCCCAGCATTCTTGACAGGTGATCTTCCTTTTCACTTGTCCTTTTACTCAAAAGAACCAGTGCCTCTGCATAACTTTTCCTGAATATTTTAATATTTTAAAATTGCTTTATAATGGCAAGAGCAGCGCTGTGCCACTATGACAAGTTACAGCTGGGTTACAGCTTTAGAATCTCTTTGTTTCCCTTCTAGCTTTCTGTAAGTATCAATTATATGCTGAAAACAATTAGTTTTTTAACTTTAAACAGAAAACCACCATCACTTTGAATCATACCATCCTGAGAGTTTCTTACACACAAGATTTAAAAAAAAAGGCACCTAGAGGAGTAAAAAAAAATTGCAAAGCATTCAACCAAAACCTGAGGTTCAGGGTACTAGAAATATTTTGCCTGACACATAATGAGGTGATTCATACGAAAAGTAACAAACCAAGAAACGTAACAGCATTGATGCACTTTAAGGCCTTCAGAATATGTTTCTGGGATATTCTTCAAATGCTTTCAAACAATGGTATTTCAAAGCCTAAAAAGTTGTAAAGTTTTACTGACTGTATTTTTATTCAACTTTTTGGAGAACAAAGATACAAGTTTTGTTTTGTATTATTTTAAACAATCGAGGCCACACAAAATTCTTAGTGATGGTGGTTTGCTGTAGAGCCCTATCAATTGTTCTTACTGACTGGCAGCATGGATTCTTACCACTTTGCGAGTGCGATCTAGAACGAGATCAACAATCTCTTTTCCAATGGTATAATGGCCTCTGGCATAATTATTGGCTGCATCTTCTTTTCCAGTAATGAGCTGCTCAGGATGGAACAACTGCCTGTATGTGCCTGTACGTACTTCATCTACAATAAAAAAAAAAAAACAAACAAAATACCACAACATAAATTCGATCTGTTCAGATCTGGTGTGCTGTCTTGTGACTACACACCAAGTGCACATGTCAAAAAAGTGCAGTAAGCATATCTGACTTTAAGCAGCTTGTCTGACTAGCCTAGAAAGATGGCACAACTTCAGCATTTTGGTTAGGAGAAAACACCAGTATTTATACTGAAGAACACAGAGGTCACTTAGACAATGACTTAACAGATAGAGGCAAGATTCTGGATAACAATTAAACAAAGCTCTGGATGCTGTACAGCAGTCTAGAAAGATTCTCTAAACTAAAAAAAAAGTTCTTGTGTTTTCCAAATGTTACCAGTAGATCGTTATTTAATTTTGTTCAAGTGACAATAAACTCAAACATCAAAACATCATCCAAACACATGCTGTTTAAAATCTATAGTGGTCTAATCAAATGAAAAAGACAATAGAGGAGCTGTGCTTTTACACCAAAGATCTTTACTGTTGCATACATACCAACTACAGTTGGCTCCAGGTCCACAAACACTGCTCTGGGAACATGTTTACCAGCTCCTGTCTCACTGAAGAAAGTGTTAAATGAATCATCTCCACCTCCAATAGTTTTGTCGCTAGGCATTTGGCCATCAGGCTGGATCCCATGTTCAAGACAATACAATTCCCAGCATGCATTGCCAATCTGAACACCAGCCTGGCCAACATGGATCGATATGCATTCACGCTGCAAATTAAAAGCAGAACAATGATAATAAGATATGGAGCTACCTGTCACCTTGATTTTATTCTCATAATGACAAGCTAGCAGTGGGTTTTATCCCCCTATGATCCTTCTGTGTCACACTATTCCTTGGTTAATATTGAGTGACAATTTAACTGATCAAACTGTCTGCCACTGGTTGACCTGAACAGATTTTGAGACTATTGGAAGATATTAAAGACAACATAGTCTCCGTGAACACATAGGGCGAGTACAGATTCGTCATCCCTCACCATGTTGCACATATATCTCTAATATTGTGCCTGGTCTCTTTTTCACTTCTTTTAATTTTGGAAAATTTCTTTCTATAATATACAAAATTTCATCAATTTGTTGCCAAATCAGGTATTGGGTAACTGTTGCAAGAATCTTTCCTTCATGGGACCATAGGACCACAAACCCACATGTTTTCCATTAAAAACACAGAGATACCTAGACCCTGGCAATTCATACACATTTGAGTTCCTCCTTGAAATCATCTCAGAGTCCCAATTATATGTCATCTGCCCACTTTTAGCCAGCTCCTTTGACTCTAAGCAACTGTGCCACGTGTTTAATCTCTCAGTAGCACAATTTTGCCTTACTTGAGATGCAAATAAAGATGGTTTTCTAGTTGACTGTAACAGCGCATCTTGGTAAAAACAGAGCTGCTCTTTCCTGTTCTTTTGGTAGCCTTATCAAAACGTGTACCGCAGAATCTAGAATTGCTTAGGCTGGAGAATACCTTTTAGGTCATAAACTCTCGCCATGAACCCGGCACTGCAAGGGAACCACTAAACCACATCTCCACATACCTCCAGGGAGGGTTACTCTACCACTTCTCTGGGCAGCCTGTTCCATAGCTTAACAACTCTTTTGGTGAAGATGATTTTCCTAATGTCCAGCTTAAACCTTCCCTGGTGCAACTTGAGGTCATTTCCTCTTGTGCTATTGCTTGTTACTTGAGACAATAAACTGATCCCCACCTCTCTCCAACCTCTTTTCAGGCACTTGTTGACTCCATGCTTTAATTCCCACCCCTGTGGTACTGTGCGAAGCCTTTTGCCAGCGAGAGTAACGCGGTGCCCATTTCCACGGCTACGCAGCGGGCACAAAGCTTCCGCGCCACCCGCTGGCCGGGCTAGTGACAACCAGCTCGCGCTCACCACCGCCGCCAGCGGCAACGAGCCGCCACTACCTCCGCCC
>VWYK01060734.1:40106-54844 GCA_013399775.1 Semnornis frantzii | reverse complement strand
GGGGGGGGTTTAAGCATTTTGACCGATTGTTTTTTGACCAATAGCAACAGACAAGAAACATTCCTGGAACCAATCCCAAGTTACCTCACAAAACAGGGAGACGCATCAGTCCAGCACCGTGTCTTCTGTAGACTGTGAGGCGCCAAGGCTTTGTCTGCTTTCCCGCTTCTCCCACCCGAGAAGAAGGAGAGAAAGGAGGCAGATACCTAGGCTATGTGTTCCAGGTATAATTTGGGCCTTCTGCCACACAGCATACTCATTTTGATGGGACAGTCCTAGAGAGGAATTTGTCCCCAACTATGTCCAAGCAATTCACAGGGAGGACTCAGGACTTAACCCAAGACAAGGTCCATCCCAGGCCACAAACTGGATTCACTCATGCCTTCAATGAGTAAGAATTTAATAGTATGGAAGTGACCTTATCACACCAGGCAACCTCAAGGTCAGAGAAAAGGCAAAGAAGAGTTTTGTAAGGCAAAACTGAAAGCAGTATTTCAAAATGGAAATCAAAATGTTCTCTCACAGCAATGCTGAGTTTTGGCTCCCTTGACAAATTCTAGGCAAGAGCATATTCATTTGGCCAGGCAGTGCTTAACCAGCTAAAGGCCATTCCTTCAGGGAAACGGGCACAGCTTGCCCAGTGCACAGAACAAGACACACTTTGCCTAATCCCACCTGCCAATGCAGTCCAGCCGTCAGCAGTCAGCTTCTCCAGGGAATATCTCACAGGCACTGCACAGCACAATTTGGAAGGGAAATGTAAAGAGCTGTAGCTCACATGCATTGAAAAAGTAGCTGCATCTACCTACAGAGTTCTTGCCCTGCTTTTCAACTCTGTACCGCATCCTCGATGGAGCTACAGCTCCCCAGATGAATCTGACTCTGCAGAGCCTGTGTCCATACCATGGCTTGGCCAATCTGCAGTAAGAGCATCTTAGTTCAAACCCACCTTCACAGACCAGTTTCATGGAAAGGTGAAGCTTTGAACTAGAGCAAGACATCAGGTGTCTTCGCTTCTGTCTTACCTGCTCTGTTTTTGCAGAAGGCACGGTCACAGCAGTATGACACAAAAGCAGTGTCAGGCACCACCGCTGGACTGAGTGGAGCTTGCATGTGACAAGAGCCCAGGTTGCAAGATACCTGCCAGGAGGTTCAACGACTAACTGCAGTCATCGTTTGGGCAAGTCACCTATGTCAGTAATCGTCAGGGCACTTCAACAGCTGCTCAGATGTCTAGCTTTTATCGAGCAATTTGCAAAAGGCTCTAACATATCCTCTGGAGGAGCCTCATAGCTCTGAAAGGGTTGCTCAAGCCATGTGCAACCTGCTGCTGCAGAGGCTGCCTGAGGCTGTTGTCACCCCACACTCCTGTGATGGTTTGGGAGTTCCCTGCCCTCCCACACTTTGAAATGACCCAGGATAGACTCTCAGCCGGCTGGAAGTTAAGAGATGAAGCTCTATTTACAGCTCAGCACAATATACAAGCAAATATATACAGTATATACAGGAATATTTACAGAAATATACAAGTTTAAGATAATACAGACACACGACTCCCCTCCCAAGAATCAGAGACCCCAGGAGGGGCTCCCAACCACCCTTCCACCTTCTCCCCACTCCCACACCTTACCCCAAGGTTTGGCTTACGTGCAAGGAGGATCGGCTGGGGAGGATTAGAAGAAAAGTGGTTAGTGAAGTTATTCAACAGAGAGGAGAAGCCAGAGCTGCTAGCCCAAGACCCAAGCAGCAAGCAAGCCCTGTCCCTCGTGACCCAGACTGCCAGCTCGAGAGACTCTTATCTTCTTTGTTTTGGTTTTCTTATACCTAAACATCGCAGCAAGCCTCTGAGTGAAGTAGACATCACCATTGTTTTCCTTCACAGTATAATTTTCTCTATTAAAAAATATTCCAATTAGCTCAAACCAGCACAACTCCTCAACCTTTCCATGATTACTTTCTCATTCCTGAGCACAGGAAAGGAGACACTCTTCTACTATCTGAGAGTGGTGTCACAGGAATAGGACAGGGCTCAGCAAGCCTCTAACTCAAACCAGCAATGCATAATGCTGGGACAGAACTTTAGTGGATATAAGCCTTAGAATGGCAGATCCTCCCTTCCCATCCATCTCCTCAGCTGTCTCTCCACGTGTCCCTTATTCATTTCCTCTTTCTCTGGTCTCTGTCTCCTCCCACTGAGCTGAGCTGCAAATCGCTGATCTGTCTTTCCCTTTACAGGCTCCAAACTGACACAATGTCAAAAAATAAAAACAACTAGGAACTGGCCACCTCGTTGGGTTTTAGCATTATTCAACCAGATTGTGCAGGATGGGACATGGTAATGGTTGCACAAAGATACTTGATGCCAAGTAAAGGGCCAGTCTGAGAGGGAAGTTACTAAAATCTTTGAAGGTCCTGTTGCCTAAGAATGCCTTCATGACTCGGCAATAAGAAGGAGCTTTGCTCTTAGTACTGGGGCCTGGAGTGGCATGCAAAGGCAACTGCAAGTTATCCTAGGCTGGACTGACTTGTAAATGGCAAACTTCTCAGGTATTTTTGAATGAAAGGTGTGTTTGATAATTCAGCTGTAATGTATTAATGTCTGCTTTACCTTGCTGTGCAATGACAGTTCCACCATTTTAGAATTATGATCTCGATTAGCTGCCAAGAGGTGTTTCAAAGCAGCCCTAAAGGTTAATAGCCTGTGTCTAAAAACATTGATGTGACAATTTGTCTCTGGACCTTGCCTGTATTATCATTCAAGTGCTGAAATCTGTAATCAAAAGCCCAGCTGAGCCTCCACTCTCTTTAAAACGTGTTCACATCAGCCCTCTGGTACATGGCAGCAGGGAGTACAGCATTGTTGAGCAGTACCAGCATAGCCATGTATGACTGCAATTTAAAGTTCTGATATGAAGAAGCAAAGGGCCTTTGGAGCTACTTCTTTCAGCAGTAACCCTATTTAACTAGTGACATTGCTCCTGGCAGTAGTCCCCAGCCTTAAATTAGCACGTAGATACCCTGAGCACAGCAAGGGCCCATGGGATGGGGGAAGCAGAAGAAGCAGCAAGGATGTACAGCATGGCATGGGGCTGGATTTGGGTTTGTGCTCACGGCAAATGCTGCATGCATGTTGGATGCTTGTAACAAGACATATCTAGGAGAGATCCTCAGCGATGGAGGGAATGGTGTGGGTTGGAGATTTTTGGCTGTGTGGCAGAGTGGGCTGGCTGCCTGTGAGTGTTGGAATGAAAGGCAAAAGCCACATCTGAAATAAATGTTTGTTCTTATATTCAGATCTCATTCCCAGCTTTGTCAGGTTGGTTAGAGTTCTGAGCAACCCTATCTAGTTGAAGATGTCCCTGCTCACTGCAGCGGGGTTGGAATAGATGACCTTTAAAGGGTCCTTTCAATCATTCTATAATCCTATGATTGTATGTATTCTGCCAGACTTGCAATAATTTGAGGTGGGCCTAAGTCCCTCTGAAGGGTATGAAATTGGTTAATCTCTTCTACTAGCCCTTCTTCCCCTCTCAATGACCTCTGTCATTGACATTTAAAATGTTACATCAGATTCAGAAGCTTTCTAGAAAAAAAATAGCAAAATCTAGCAATGAGTAACAATTCTCCACATACCTATTGTATTGAACAGAGACATCTGCCATGGTCTATCCTGGCAGCGCCCCCTCCCCTGAGCAGCCCTGAAATCACTGGGAATCCAGTTACGTTTATCCAAATGCTGCCAGGTATCTTGAGTGCTAGAACTGTCTTTAAAAATTGCCATGGTTCCAAAATGAAACTGTTCAGGATTTTGTTTCCATTAATGTTGTTTGATATTTCCTTCCAATTCTGATGAAAATAAATCTGCATATCCTATTTCAATATCAAGGAAATTCGCCTTCCTGGCCTACTCTGGCATTGCCAGCCCTCTTACCTCCATGGAGGAGACACCATGCTGATTTTAGGGAACAGTGAGCTCATTTTCCAGAGGAGCAAGAAGGAAGGCTGTAGAACGGGACAACAAGATGTTACACTAAGCCAAAGCCCAACACCTTCCATATTCTTCTATTGCACTGCTCCCAGCATCTTCCTTCCCTTCTTTTGTTAAAAAAAAGATGGGCTCTTCTTGGGGTCTTTCCATGGAGGAATTGCTGTAGCCCAGTAGCCCCGTAGCCTCACTGAGTGTAGGATAATCTGGACAGACTGGAACAAACAACTTGTGCAACGCCTCATTAGCCTGAAATGGTGCACACTGCTCTGGGCAAAATAAAGTATTCTGTTTCCTTAACTGGAAACTGGAGGGAGAGCTGCTAATTCCAGTAGTGTTTCAACTCTGACGCTAAGTTAAGGACGACACCAAGTAGCATCGCTGGTAAAAGCTGGGGATTGCAGAATTGGTAGGGTAATCAGTAACTGCAGTGATAGGGCAGTTGTATTGTTGCCTGTATCTCCTCCAAGAGCACAGAATGAATATCAGTCCATGCGATGGGATATACCAAGGAATGAGGGACACAGGCAATGCCCATAGGATAGGGACTCAATGTATCTAGAAAGGATTTGAGGGATTTAGAGGGATCATCTGTAACAGCTCACAGTGCAACCTTGCAGCAAAAAGGACTGAGGCTGAAGAACAGATGGGAAATCTGTGCTTTAGTCAAACACAAGCTGTTGAACTCAACAGGAGGAGCTGGTTACACATTATAGCTCAGTGTCATACAAGAAATCAACTAGATGTTTCAACAGAGTGTAAGTTTACAATTTGCCAAGGGTTGCACAAGATATTCATCATAAAGAAGGAACTTCAGACATGTCTTTGAAACCACATGGCCGTCCATCCTCTGAATCTCTCTTTTTTGTATGAGAAATATTAAACAGTTTTCATTCCCTTTCCCTTCATTTCCCTCTCCTCTGATAAGGGGAGGGCTGGTTGAGAAAGCTGTGGTTGTGTAAGGCTGCACCCAGTGCTGCTAGTTTCTGCCTTTAAGCAGAAATTCTGATACCTTCTTGTCCTGCTGCACCTCAGGCTCAAACCTACGTGGGTCTCACAGTACAAATCTTCTGCAGATTCTGCTGCTCTAGGCACCCATTGCAATGTGAATCATGGGTCCAGGGACTTGCTTCAAATGTTCTCCTGGTCCATAATGTAATTGTCCTGGGTCTTACACAGTTTTCTCCACCTCACTGCTCTACAGTAATGGTGGGTCACTAGTTCAAAGGGGCTCAGAGCTAGGATTTGGCTTGGAAAAACATCCAAATGGATGAATGCTCCTGGTGTGCTGGCAGCACTTGTTAACTTGATGTCAGAGCTGCTACTCCAGAGACATGGGAAGTGACACACAGTTCATCTGGGAAGCTTGGCAGTACTTATTTTGCAAGTGATTCAGCTGTGCTCCTCAGGGAGGGAGTAAGAAGTGTCCTCAGTTTCCCAGGAACATGAGGCACAGTGACTTCTAGCATGTGCACGAGAGCTATACCTTCACCTGGGTACTGAGACCAAAGGACATTTCCATCCCTCTGTCAGAACCACATCATGAGGGAGATGCAGTACTAATACATAAGGGATGAAAGACAGTTTTAGTTTTGCTAGAGGGCTGTGAAGAGAAGGGTTATAAGGTTGTTTCCCATCTAAGCCTTTGGGAAATATGCTAAAGTTGCAGAAAGAGCTTCTATGTCCCTGCTGGCCAAGAGCTGAGCTGCCTGGGAGGGACAGGAGGGGCTCCGTGGAGGAATGGTCTGAATAGGATTGCTAGCAGGTTCTCTGCAGTGAGGGATGGAGCCTGAAAAGCAGCAGGGAAGCCATGTGAGTCAGCAGGTTTGCCTCATCAGTCATGGCTGCGTTCGAGCTCTCAGCTGTAGGAAACATCTACTTTTCTATGGTTTGTTTTTTTTTTAATCCATCTCTTCCTGGCAAACCTGAGCTGATATCACCACGAACACAACAAAAGCCCTCAGAGCTGTGGCTCCCTGCTCTGGTAGCTGAGGAAAACGTGTCCTGTTTTGAACCAAAAATGATATTCTGTTTTAGAAGAAGTAGAATAAGGAATGAAGAAGGCTTCATGGTGCTCTTCCTTGCATGAGACCTGCTGAGTGCTCGGCAATTTTATTACAGATTCCATAAAATCAAATCGGATGAACCTGATTGGCAGAGGCTTGTATTCCTATTTCAAGGTAGCTGGTGATGTTGTATGATGGTCGTTCCTCACTGTGGCCTTAGCCACCCCATTTTTTCCTCCAAGACTGGAAGGTCAGCATAGCTGTTTCATTGTTAACCCCTACTAGGGAAAATCCTGCTTTACCAAGACATCCTGGATGGCTGTGGTGATTTCCTCAGACACTGAGATGCCCAGCACCTGCTGATTTCCATAGGTTTCACTGGATAACATATTTTCGGTGAGCTGGATTGTAGATAGAGTTGCACAGCTGGCATATGCCTCCAGTGGGCTGCACTAAGAGGGGCAGATATGTCTTGTTCCCCTTCCCACAAGCTCCCCATCCATTTTCTTTCTTGTGCTTGCGCGTGGCCATTAGGCAGCTGCACTGCCTGTCCTATCAGTGTGTTGAAGAGCTGCTCCACCCCAAATATACTGATTTAAATGGCTCAAGTCATGACGATGGAAAACTCAAAGTGAGTGTAGGTTTAATGTGATTTGAGGCTCCCCCATGCCTGGGCATTACAAATGTCCCTCAGGCTGTACAGACTCACTTTGATGTGGTGCTTTCTAAGAGCAATGAGAGGAAATGTCAGGTTCTGATTCTGGCCAGAGAGGAACACTGCAAAGCTTGTGTGCAGGGAAAACCAAAGCTGTAATCAGAAGGACATACATGGTCCCATGCTCTCCATGCCCAAGTAGAACCTTCTGTGACCATCCACCAACATGGATATCTTTGGGATCTTTCCCTTCTGATGACAGTGTAGAAAGAGAAAGTGATGGATGCAGCTGAAACTAAGCTATCACAACACTGAATCAGATGAAGACCAGACAGATCCTAAAGAAATAAAGACAATAGGAGTGACAGTGAATGAGAGTGACAGTGAATGATGAGCAACAAGTGATCTAAGTGGCTGTCATGGTAGGCCTAAACAGGCCAAAACAGGCTTATACATGTCCTGGCTTGCCCAGACATGTTTTTCTGCTCTCCCTCCTTCTGTTCTGGGGAGAAGCAACTATGGGAAAAAGAACCAGGAGCCACTGAATCCAAGGACTCTGGCTTGCCCAGACTTGTTTGCATCCTGTGGTAAACAAGGTACACAGGCTTCGCTTGTGTATGCCTTGTGCAAGGCCTATTTTTTTCCAAAAAAGGGTAAGGCAAGCCTGTGGCTTCACCTAATATGGTCAAATTTGGTTAACTGCCATTCTGATTGGCACATTAGTCTCGGGCTGTATTGATAAGAAGAGATGAGCAGGTGACACAGTGCGCTCTGCTGTTGTATCCATGATTGCTTGCTGCTTCGTACTGCCTCAGTGCCATTGCTCACTGCCTTACTGTATCTTGAACTGCCTGGAAACCACTGCCTCAAGTTTACCAGGAAGAGGCTCTAAATGCCTCCATGCAATAGGCCTGCATAGCCAGCGTGACATTGTGCCAAGACTGCACATCTCAAGACATCCTGCCTGCACCTGAAAGTCTCCTGCCAAGATGGGAAGTCCTGGAGATACACAGATCATCCAGAGAGCCAAGACCAGGTCAGAGATTGTCTGTCTCCTTTCCCCAGCAGCCTGGGAAGAATCAGAAATCTCAGCAGTTGACAAGACAGTAACAGAATTCCCTGAAAGCATTTGGGTACTGTCTGAAGCTGTAGCTAGCCCCACAAGTCAGGGAATATTTTGTGAGTAAATACGTAAAGCCTCTTGTAATTCACCATTGCCTTCTGCCACAAGCAGAAAGGAACTCCTTGAGTCCATTTAGTGGGCAAGTAGTGTATTGACTGCAAGCAGTGTATTGACTGCAGGAACTTTCTCTTCCAATTCAATTGAGTTCAATTACTGTTTATGTATTATTACTAGTTACCTCTAGATCCTATGTTATTATCTGTATAATGTTTCCATGACTGTTGCAGAAGAGCCAATTATTATTAAAATTAGTAATCGGGGAGGGTGAGACTCCTGAATATAAAAATTAATAAACAAAATTAATTTTGGAAAATATCAGCTCACATCCATTAATTACCCCTCCATTACAGTGGCAAAACAGCAAGATGGGGCATGTCGTCAGACAAGCTGCCATGGAATGGCCTGAAGGATAGGGTAGAGAGAAGAGGAGATACTGTGGGAGTGATTTTAAAGCTTGTGAGTGTGAATCAATCAGGAGAAGCCACTAATCACAGTATCACAGTATCACCAAGGTTGGAAGAGACCTCAAAGATCATCAAGTCCAACCTGTTACCACAGACCTCAAGCCTAGACCATGGCACCAAGTGCCACGTCCAAACCCGCCGTGAACACCCTCCAGGGATGGTGATTCCACCACCTCCCTGGGCAGCCCACTCCAGTAGTGAATGACTCTCTCAGTGAAGAACTTTCTCCTCACCTTGAGCCTAAACTTCCCCTGGCACAGCTTGAGACTGTGTCCTTTTCTTCTGGTGCTGGTTGCCTGAGAGAAGAAAGCAACCTCCTCCTGGCCACAACCACCCTTCAGGTAGTTGTAGGCAGCGATAAGGTTTCTCCTGAGCCTCCTCTTCACCAGTGTTTGAGGGGCAGCACGTGGGGAGTAGCTACCAATGATAAGGCATGTCCATACTCTGCTGGTTTCCATCAGATGTCTCTAGACACAATGACAGAGTCATCATAAAATGGTTGAAAAGGTCTTATTCACTTTTTCCCATAGGAAATTCATGTGCCATGGAATGTGAGTCCTCCTGGACCATCTGGTTCCAGCTAACCTGATAAAGGCCTCCTCTGCACTCACTCAGTCCCTTGGGACTGTTACAGATCCAGGGCCATGCTTGGATACATGACGGTGATGACAGAAAAGTAACACAATCTTCTCCTCTTCTGTCTTCAGTAGTCCACTGTGAACCAGAGCCATCACTTTTGTCTGACTGTGTCCTCCTATACATAGCAGAAGCTCAACTTCAGGAAGGGAACCCTTTAGGGAGGGAAAGCCTGGAGCTGTAAGACTAGGCAGTGGTGGGGAGTGAGTCATGACATATTTGCTGGACCATCAATTCCTCAAGGGGAGGGAGGTGCCTTCAGCTCAATGAGTCCTAGGACTGGGATGCAGGAATGGTGAAAAAACATTATTTCCACTGTGCTGTGTACCAGGGCAAGGTGGGACAAGCCAGTTGGCCACTGATCACTGAAGGGCAGTGTGCCAGAGCCAGGTGTATAGCTATGCCCTCCACCTGTTGCTGTATTTGGGCCAGCTCTTTGCTCCCTGAACATTCTGTCCTCCAATACTGTCTTTCATTTCCTCCCCACCACAGATTTTTGGCATTATTGATGCTCATTCATTTTGAACACTAAACATACTTCTCATGCTCAAAGCCTTTCCTAAACATCAGCTAATGAAGCTTCTATGCTCCCTTTGGAGATTGGCATCAGGCGTGATTATCCCCATTCCAGGGATTTGGCCAAGAGCAAGAAAGAGGTCAGCTCCAGTGCTGAACATGATCCTAGAGCATCTAACTCCTTCCCCCTTTGAAGGTCACACACAAGTGGTGGGTAAGACCTTCAGCCAGGGTTGATGTGCAAAGTGCCATGAATGTTTTTGGGCTGATATTATCTTTACATGCTGAGCTTCACACCCAAACTGCCATAGCAGCTCTAAAGCTATAAACAATACAGGAGATAAGGATTGTCCTGTCTGACTGTACCAAACTTGCCAGCTACAATTGCAGAGATGTGTTGATACCAGCAGAGACCATCAATCACCCAGTTTAAGGATAAAACCAGCAGTTCCTGGGTGAAGGATGCATAATATCAGCTCCAAAGCCCCTGTGTTATTGTTATTATTACCACTACTGTCTCCTCTATGCCTGCCTGCAGTTTCCTAGAAATGGCAAGTCATTAAAGTGCTGGAGGAACAGCACACAGTACAAGCAGTGCTGGAGGCAGTGGGGGAGCACCTCCACGCAAGAATGTTTCCTACTTTCCAGACATCGGCTTAGCTCACAAGTGGCAACTGGATCACACAAGACAAAACCGGAGTGCAGGAGCTGCTTTGATCTGCAGTGCGGAGCTGAGGCGTCTCACCGCTGCGGGCCAGAGCTTCCTGTGGATGGCTTGGCACAGAGCAATGCCGGTGCCTGCAGGCTGCCTTAAACATTCCCAGTCAGCCCTCTTCAAGGACACCTCACTCTTTATGTCAAGATGATTCTTAATGTGTTTTCTTTCCTGGGTGGCATTTCAGGGAGTATGTCACCGGTGTATTAAATGAATGACAGATGAAACACAGTGAAAGGCCCATGAAAATGAAATGTCTGTGTGCTGGTTTGAGGCTAATTGGAATATTTTAATGAGAAAAAATAGATTTTATAGGCTGTGAAAAGAAAACAATAGTGGTGTCTACTTTACTCATAGGTTTGCTGAGATGTATAAAAGCAAGGGCACAAACATAGGTAAGACAGTCAGTCGGAGTCTGCGGGCGTCTGTGTTTTCTCCCTGGGCTTCTGCCATTCTGCTTGGATCTGTGTAACCCAACTAACCATTCTGCTCCTAATACCCCTTGCTGATCCTCCCAACTTACCTTGCACGTAAGGCAGATTCTGAGATAAGAGTGGGGGCTGGAAAGAAGGGGGAAGGGTGGTTGGAGCCCCTCTCCTGGGGACTCTGATTTCTGGGAGGGGTATTGTGCTTCTGTATTACTTTTAACTTGTGTATTTCTGTACATACCTGTAAATATTTGTAATATATTGTAAATATCTGCACAACTGTGAATATAAAGCTTCATTTCTTAACTTCCAGACAGCTGAGTCTAGTCTGGGTGAATTCATTGTGTGTGGGGGCAGGTAACTCTCAAACCATCACAGTGTGCATGCCTCACTCTCTTCCTTTTCTACTCACATTTTTCTTTCTTTATAGAGCAGCTACAATAGGGAAAAAAAAAACCAGCAAGAAATTAATTGAGCAGAGAGCATCTGGAAACAGGCCCTGCAAAGTCATTTGCTTAAGGCCCAAAAGCCCATGAGTTAGAGTGGCACCATGCTTATTTAAGTGTCAGCATGACCCTGTTATAAGGCATATTTAATCATCAGCAGAAGATCCAAACTGTCCTCTCTTCTCTGGGGCAGGGTGTGAAGGAGCTGGCCTTGTGTGTCCCCTGCTCTCCATGGTGATGACCACCTGCAGCACCCAGGGACCACATCCTCCAAGTCCTGTGTGTAATGAAGAGTGGCAGGGATGCTACATATGTTTGACATGGTCCTCCAGGAGCAGGAAGGATGTCCTGCTGTTTTTCTTTCTAGGTCAGGAGGAGCAAACCTGCCCTGAACCCAAGGCCACAGAGATGTGTTCCAGGGCTTGAGCTATTTAAAAATCTTCTGAACGGGATGCTGTAGGGCAATATGATGGTGCTCTTAATTACTCTACAAGTCCTACCGATGTCTTGAGTCACACAACTTATTTTGAGTGAGCAGTGTGCCCTTGTGACCAAGAAGGCCATTGGTATCCTGGGGTGCATTAAGAAGACTGTGCCCAGCAGGTCAAGGGAGGTTTTCCTTCTCCTGTACTCTGCCCTAATGAGGTCACATCTGGAGTAATGTGTCCAGTTCTGGGCTCTGCACTTTTAGAGAGACAAAATGCTACTGGAGAGAAGGCAGCTACAGTGGAGGGTTATGAAGATGATGAGAAGACTGGAGCATTGATCTCATAAGGAAAGGCTGAGAGATGTTCTCCAGGCTGTTTAGCCTGGAGAAGACTAAGAAGGGATCTTATCAATGCTTATCAATCAATTATCAAGCTGGAGGCTTTCAAAACCTGCCTGTATGCAATCATGCTTGCTCTATATGACCCTGCTTTAGCAGAGGAATTGGACTAGATGATCCTCAGAAGTCTCTTTCAAACCCAACCATTCTGTGATACCATGATTCTGTAAGTTTCAGTGAGGAGAAATAATACACACATGGCTTGCTTTGTTAAGGCACTGCAGTTGGAGGAGATGCTGTTGTTTGAAAACCAAACACAAACAAAAACGTGCAGCAGATATTTTCATGTCTAGGTGATGTATGATGATGCAGAATTTTGTGTGTGCCTGGGGAAGTTAGAGCAGGGTCTGTAGCATTGCTTTTCTAGACCATATGTTACACCAGATTTTACAGAGATACAGAGCAGTGTGCAGGAATGGACATGATTGGAAAGCAGTGTCTACTCCCTGAGACCTCATTTCACCCTGCAGGATTAAGACCAATAATCCAAGGGTGATTATGGGAGTGATTTTTGCTTCATCACCTTCTTTGCTTCAGCTTTGCTCTGAGAAGAGTGGTTGTGTCACGTTCTGACCTCAGCAAAACAGGCACACTTCTGTCCTCAGTCACAGACATGCAAAGATTTCTCTGTGCTGATTTTTATTGCTTTTATCATCATGTTTTTTTCTAAAATTTTGCTTACTACAAGTCACAGAGTGCATATATGAGATAATACTGAGCTAAATGTACACTGGAGCACAAAGGAATGTTTGAATGTACTAGAATCAATAGATTTACGCCAGTTTCCACTCATGGTAGTTTCAGGCTGTTCACTAAGCCAAAGCTGAGTTCCTCCACTTTGTACACGAGCAACTATAAAATCAACACATGCAACCTCAGAACCAAGTATATGCAAGCATTTTTCTGTGTCTCCAGTTTACCACCTTTCTGAAATTGTCCCTCTGTGAGTACAGAACAGATGTCAACATTCAGCCTCTAATAAATTCATTGGCCACTCAATTTTCTATGCAGACATGTTGTCATTTTTAAAATTATTTTTTATTTTTCAGCAGAGGAATCATCCTCCAAAAGGAGAGAGTGTGTGAAATACCAGCAGGCAAAGTGAAGATGGGAATCTGGTGCCTTGGAAAGTCCACAGGCACTTTTATGTGTAAATCATGTTTTTTACTGTCTTGTCCACTCTGTCATGAGTCTGTCCCCAAATCTGCATGTAAAAATGCCACTGCCAAATTATTAGCTATTAATGACATGCTGGATTCAAGAGAGATTACTATAATGTGTCACAGCATCCATAAATGAGAGATCCAACAGGGGCAGAATGGCCTTTTGTTTCCCTCTGCAGAATAATATGCATGACCCAGTTTTTTTTGCTAATACTGCAGTAGCAGGAGGGACATAGCATTGTTTGTTTGCCACAAAATGGGGAAGAAGGAAGGGCTGTAGTTTGCAATGTACAGTAAATAAACTCTTGGACTGCAGAATAAGGCTAGAGAAATGATGCTCAAATGCCTTGCTTCAGCCAGCAATATTTGCAGTGACATCTCACAGTTAATTATAACAGTTTCCTGAACTGCCTGGGGCCAATCTCAGAACTTGGTTTCTATTTTAAATGCCCTTCTGCATGCTGGGTCTCTTGTTTGTGATGCAGGTTGGCTTGACCTGCTGGTTGAGGTGGAAGGTAAAATGTCTGAGCTCCACCCCTGGTGCCTGCAGGATATGGAGGTGCTATGGGCTCCACGGGTGGCAATAGAAATGAAGAGGGCTCTGTACTTAGTCTTAGGTGCTAATGGGATTTCAAAACTGTGAGATGCATGGTCCATGCCCCAAACAAATTAAACTCAGCCTTCGGGTTATTGGAATGAGCAGTGAGAGATGCATAGGCCAGCTCTGTCTGGCGAGGTAGATTTTGGAGGCTGTATTTTCACAGCTGAGAACTCCCTCCCATGGACAGAGGTACATGAATATGAAAGGCTGAGGAGGATCCAGTTTTCTTGGAGGAATTACAGTGTTGGCTTAAGGGTGTTGTGATGAAAAGGGCAACACAGCAATTTTCTGTTGTGTCTAAACAACCTTCCTCAGGAAGCTGAGAAATAGATAAGTACAGTGTGAATTCTTAGGACACAGCCACAATGATGACTTTATGCAGAATAAACTCACAGCACAGAAACTCACTTATGTCCTTACAGAGGTAATCTTGGGGAAGCAGAAGAAGAGAAGGCAGCACTGTGAAGGTATGTAGCTGTCCCTGGGATGTGGTTGTGGCAGATGTGAGGAAGAGGTAAAAGAAGTTCTTCCAATTATTAAAAACAGTATAAATGAAGGACATTATTTTGATTACCTACATTTGGAAATGAGGCAGCAAGGACACGGTCCACCACATCTCTAGGATGCTGGAGACAGTTTCAGATTAGAAAGACAAAGAGCTACCTAGACCAGAGAATGACCATGAGAAGCTGTCTGGGAACTGGAGGGGAGAGTGTTTTGGGAAAGGCTGTTATAGCATGGCAGAATTAATTTTTCTCACAAATAGGAAGATGTAAGGTCAGAGGGATGACAGACTCAAATGGTCTGATTTCAACACATAAGGGGAAGCCATGGGTATGTCCAGGGGAAGCAGGACATCTGGCACAGAAGGAGAGCCCTAAAGGTGCCAAGTAGTTTGTCATGCCAGGAGAAAGGCAAAAAAACGTGACCACCAACCCTGACACCAGTGATACTGCTGCAAATCCAGGGCAGAGGGAGGTGGGAACTGTGGGAGCTCATTACGTATTTGCAGCCAAAAGTACCCTATTGTGAAATGGTATGGGAAGGCATGAAAAAGTTTCAGCTAACAAGGGTGGGAAAGCAACAGGAGTATCTATAAATGTCATAAGGGGAA
>VWYK01060734.1:26824-40084 GCA_013399775.1 Semnornis frantzii | reverse complement strand
AAAAAAAAAAAAAGAGGACAGTAGCCAAAGGATGACTCAGAAAAGGCTGGTGCTGACTTCACAAAAAAAGGTCCTTGCCACCAGCTGATTCACTTTAATTACATGTTAATCAAACTAAGGAGCAGAGCAGAAAGAAACCATCAGGAGATGGTTTAGGTGGGATAGATGAGATGGAGTCAGCACAAACAGAGGACAGTACTGTGGGATGTGGGTGGAGGAAGCAATTGAGATGCTTTTCACAGCCCCCTTAGGCTAGGAAAGGTCCATGTGGCAGAAACACAATATCTCTGTTTAAAAAGTAGGAATTATATACAAGGAGGCTAACTCTGAGCTTGGAAAATTCCCAAAATAACTTATTAAACAAACAGTTTAATATGTCATGATACAAAGACACAAAGCTGAGATGAATATGGAAGTAAGAAGGTGAATTTGTCAGAAATAAATTGCCCAAGCCAGATTAATGCACATTTCTTGGGTAGCTGAAACATGCCACTATTTAGGTAAAGCTTTTGAGAAAGTTTCATCTGATATTTCACAAAATCTCTATATTTAAGAGAATATGGGAAAGTCAGTTTAGGAACAATTGAATAAGACGCTTAGAGTCTTATTCACTCCTTAGAGTGAATTCACTTAGAGTCACTCCTGATGAGTTTCAGTCAGACAAGGAGGAGATTTTGAGCAGTATCCTCCTGGATTAGGCATAAAGGTGCTTCTATTCAGTATTTTCACTTACTGACTCAAATGATGGCCCAAGGAATGTGCTTCCAAAATATGCAAATTGTGTTGAACTGTAAGCACCCCAGAGGACCAGATGAGAATTTAAAATGACACCAAAAACTTGGGGGGAAAGCCTAAACCAAACAAGAGGAAATCCAATAAATAAGTACAAACTGCAGCTCTTAGAAACGTGATATCAAAGGCACAGTACTCACCAGGGAGCTCTTATCAGGTGATGGTATGGCAGAAAAGGAGGAGCTAGGGCAAGTTAAAAAGGATGGGGTGAGAAATCTGCTGTTAGGAAAACACCAGCAGAAGAAGCAAATCGCATTCCAGGATGCAGTAACAAAACTGTTATGCGTAAACCAGAGGAGATAATTATTCAACTTCCCTCCATGCTGATAAGGTTTCTGTTGGACCAAGTCTTTTATTTAGGGTGCACTTTGAAAAAGATGTAAATTAACAAAAAAAAATATGAAAAACTAGAAAGGTTGAAGGATCTAATTTTGTTTTGCCAGGAAGGAGAAGCTGTGATAAAAGCTCTAAGATACAGCCAACTCTTACCAAAAAAAGCAGGTATTTGAGTGTTGCAAGAGGAAAAAACATAAAAATGCAACAAGGCAGCTGCTCCATCTCTGTTAACTATGGGCCTTTTTATGTCCCTTCCCCCAGCACACCCACTCTGAGGTGCTGAGACTGGAGCAGCACAGCACTCACCAGGTGAGTGCACCAAGGTTGAATAGAGTAGTAACAGGATGCCTGCTGCCCCATTCTCCATCTCCCTTCTCAATGCCTTCTGTTGCCCAGGGTTCCCAGGCTGTCATAGGGACATCTCAGCTGGATTGAGTCAGCCAGTAGCACACTGCTGGTGACAGTAGCAGGGAAAACAGGCCATGTCTCTTGCAGGAAATAAAGCAGAACAAGGGTCTGGAGGTAGATGGTCCAATTTAAACACCTCATAGTTATGTGGCCACCCTTGGAAGTGGTCTTCTAGACCCCTTCCTCATCCCTTTGGACTCCAATATGGGTACAAGCTCTTAGATAACCATCACTTGAAAATAAACCTATCAATAATTAAAACATGATGCCTTTCCCATTGGGGAAATGCTATCAGGGGGTGGGGGGTGGGGTGTGTGTGGAAGGGGGAGGCACAAGGAAAGAAAGAAAGAAATCTGGTTTTTTGCCTGTTTTTCCCCCCCTTTTTTTTTTGCCACAGAAGACGATTCTCCCTAATGATGACTGCTCCACATCCCAGCTCGTGTTCCTTGTGTTTGCTAATGTGAAGATTTAAATGCACCATTTAATGCTGACATGGGCCAATGAACTCGTGGGTACACTCACACTCCCAGGCTCTGAGAAGGACGCATGATTCTGTGACAGGCAATTAAAAATCCTATTACAAGACCATGGAATAAGAAGTAGATGATGCATTAAAACAAGAATCATGTTTAATTTATAACTCCAAGCTATTGCATGCCATGAAGTGCTAGGGAGAGAAATGAATAAAGAAAGGACTTTGTAGTGTTGCTCGCTATTAAGTATTATAAACAGCAATGTATGTCTGGCTGTCAGGGCCTCCTGGCAGCTTTGCATCTCAGGCAACCCTCTGCTTCCCCTCCCCCCAGGGCACCCTGTTTCCTGTATTTCCAATTCCAAGAAGAATTTTTGTTGTATTAGGCAAAAAAAAAAAAAAAGCCTACCCTCGTCATTAAGGACTCTTTGATGCTAGCAACCTGGCCTTGGGGCTGGGATGTAAAGTGGAATTATAGTTTCTCCATTAAAATTCAACCCCAGTAATTAAAATTTAATAATAAAGATCAGCTCAGTAGCCAGATGTGCAGGGATTAATTTCTCAGATGTGTTCCTATCCTACATGTGCCTAGTGTGCTGGCCTGAGGCACTGCTCTCCTGACAGCTGGTCACCTGGCTGGAAGAGAGTGGGCTGCCATGCAAGCTCCACTTCCTATTTAATTTTTTGAGAGCAAGGGAAAGGTATATTGTGCAAGACCCACCAAACACTCGCACGGATGTCAGTTGCATGAATGGCTCCATCCTTCTAACAAGGACTGATGCGGTAGGGTGTAGCCCTGTTGTGAAAACCCCTGCAAGGAGGGCTGTCAGGTCACTGTCAGGGCAGACAGACATCCTGGAGAGGTGCCTGAGCTCACCTCTCCCTCTGGATGGGAAGGCTGCAGCTTGTCCATGGGGGCATGCTCTGTACATGTGTTGCAGCAGTAAGTTATCCTCTGAGGAGCAATGCCTCTGGGCACAGCAGCTGTGGTGACAGAGGGATGCTGGGAGGGATGACTGGAGCCTTGCAGCTTACTGAAAGGGGTCAGAGGAAATCCTGGAGGGATGAAGTCAAGGTGAGAGATAACAGGAGGGCAAGACATATCCAACCCCCCGCAGGGAGGGGTTGGAAAGGAAACGGTCCATTAGCAGCTCTCATTCTGGGGGAATCAAAGAGCCATTGTGCATCGGTCTCTGTGTTCAACTTTCGCAGTGCGTTTCCGCCACCCTAGGGACAGTGCTCCAGCCTCTCACCTACTTCTTACGTCAATGCATTTCCCAGCAGATTTCCCCATCTGTTTATCATCTCTGGTGGTGAAGGATCTCATGGGGAGTTCTGCCTGCACTGCATCTGCTCTTGTGACAGGCTCCGCTCTGTCTGTGAGAGATGAATGTGCGGCCCTGGGGTGGGGAAGTCTTGGGAATAAATACCCTAATCTGGGGAAGGGACCTTTCTGTGTTGAGGATGAGACCCTGCACTGCTGCTGTGGTAAGCTGGGGAACAATGAGAGCTCCTTGTCATCCACAGAAAATAAATGGTGTCTTCTTACATGTCTCACTTCATATGGTCTTTAAAGATCATGCTCCTCGGGAGAACATTATTATGCCTTCCATCTACCAAATGGGATGACCATCTCTCAACATACTTGCCGTCCAAAGAACTCACATACAGCAAAGGAAGATGATTAACAGATCCCGAGCCAAACAAACTCCACAATATGCTGGCTGTAAGGGTTGGCTCAGCCTGGGGGGACCTGCTTAACAAGGGGAATCAACAAGCAACAAAGGCCAGAGAAAGCCTGCTCACCCAAAGGCCAGCTCCTTGCCACGCCTAAGTATGTGCCTTCTGCTTCCTCAAAATGGATGAACAAATAAGACACATGTTGAGAGATGTCTAATCCAGGCAGACAAAAGGACTCTCCAAGCCTGAAAAAAACAGTTTCCCTTTCCTCCTGACAGCACTGTGGCCACTGGAGGACAAAGAACCTCCTAACTTGTGAGGGGTTTGCAATGAAGCACTGGCAGGAAAACTGAGGTTTTCCTCCTGTCTGAGGTCTCCCAGTGATTCCCAGTCCTTCCCTTGGCACTCAGTGGCACAGAAGGTTTTCTTGTTAGATGCACTTCTGCTGTTCTTCGTTATTTCATTGGCCTGCACTGAATCACTGCCCTAGCCTCCAGCCGGCACAACACCCCAAAAAAGCAGGCTCCCCTAAGATGCACTTAGGTCCTGGCAGGGCTTTTCCAAACCACTTTAAAAGCAAAACTCCATTTGATCAGGACAATCCTACAAGGCACCTGCTGGCTGGTCACTCTCTTTGACTTGGTACTTCAATGATATTTATGAACTTCCTCAAGGACAAATGCTAGCTCCAGCACCTGGTAAGGCATAACCCCCATGCTACAACACAGGCTAGGGATGACTTATGTGGTAGTAGCTCTGCAGAAAAGGTCCTGGGGACCTTGGTGGATAACAGGTTGACCAGCAAAGAAGCAAACAGCACCTTGGGCTGCATTAGGCAGGACACTGCCAGCAGTTAGTGGAGGAGATCCTTCCTCTCTGCTCAGCTCTGCTGACATGCCATCTGGATTTTGTGTCCTGTTTTCAGCTCTGAGTACGAGAAAAGACAGGGATACATAGGAATGAGTCTAGTGAAGGGCCACCAAGATGGTCAGGGGTCTGGAGCATGTGGCCTGGGAGGGGAGGCTGATGGTGCAGCGCTGGAGAAGAGAGAACTTTAGTAGGGATATGATAGTGACCTCCAATATCTCTGAACTCCAGTACCTGCATGGAGGATCTGAAGATGATGAAGGCAGGCTCCAAACAGTCATGCATGAGGGAAGGACAGCAGACACTGGACATAAACTGAAATGAGAAAGGCTCAGACTGGATATGAGGAAAAACATTCCCACTATGAGGACAGCCCAGCCCTTGATACAGATAACCAGAGAGGCTGTGCTACCTTCAACCTTCCAAGACCCAAGTGGATAAAGCCCTGAGCAACCCAGTCTGACCTCAGAGCTGGCCCCACATGAGTAGGAGGTTGGATTGGAGACCTCCTGCAGTCCCTTCCCACGTGAACTATCCTATGATCCTACAGTGCCCATGGGCATCCTGTGCCCAAAACACAGCACATATGTGGCTGAGTCCATGCCAAACATGGCCTTCCTGTCTAGGAACAGGACTGGTGACTGCTACTTCTCCCTTGCTGTGAGACCTCCACCAAACCCACAGCTACCAGATGGCCAAAAGCTGCCTGCCCCCCAGCACTAGCAGAGAGGGGGGTAGTGAGGAGCCTCATAGCACTCTCCCAGGCATCCCTAACCACAACGTATTGTTCTGGGCATCACACAATAACCCCAGACAGAGCAGGACGTCGTGGGGGGGTGGGATTCACAGTCACGTCTGGGATGCTGCATGTCACCCCTAGGAACAAAGCCTTCAGGGAAAGGGTAAGGGGCCTTCTACCCCTCCGTGCTTAGCACAGGGTGTGGGAGGGACAGGGACTGCAGCCTTCCTTTCTCTGTTGCAATCATTATTTGATTATCCAAAACCAGTGATCATAAAAGTCCCCCACTCATCTGGTAACAATAATAAGCAGGGGAACAGCTTGTCCCTTGCCTGGCACCACGTCACTCATCAGGCAATGTGGCCAGAAGTGCACCTCCCCATGCTTCTGCTCTGAGTCTTTCCACTTGATTCTCTGGTTCTATGATTCTCTGATTCTGTTATTTTATGAGTCTGTTATTCTTTTCTACTCCTGACTGAGCACGAGGCAAACCTGGTGATGGAAACTGGAGGTCCTGTCAGATTCCTGTTGCTCCATGCCTTTGCTGAACACACTCTCTATCAGAAACAGTGCATTAAAAATGGGCTGCCCTTGTGTTCTGGCTTTAGGAGTCTTTTTTTCTGAGAGAGAACAGTATGGTGTTCCTGCTAAGGGGATTGCTTAATAGCAAATTACGTGTAGTGGCTAATGGAAGTGGATGGATGGATGGACGGATGGATGGATGGATGGATGGATGGATGGATGGATGGAAATCTGCTGCCTGAGGCTTGATAGCAGTGAACTGACGCAGTGGGAGGCTGTAGGATGGAGGCAGTAACCAGCTTTCCTATAGGCCCCCGGAAAAACAAAGAGAAAAGGGGAGTTAAATGTTTTTCTGTGTACTTTGGACTGGATAGTTGTTTATTGTTGTATTATCTGCTTTCCTGTTTCCCTTGCCTTTTGTCCTTTCGGTAAAGCACTGTTTTGTTAAGTTTCTTTGTTCACAAGTGGGGAAAGATAGCTGGGAAGGGAAGCAGGGGCACAGCAGTGAGGGAAGGAGAGCAGAGGCAGAATGGTGCAGAAAGGCTTGCAGGGCAGGATAGTTTTTTGAGTACCCAGGATGATTTGACTAAATGTTCCCAGCTTTATGGCTGGAGATTAGTGATGTGTTTGTATGGTTCCTTAATTTCTTTCTTGTTGCTTCCAGAAATGTTGTATTTATTACAGCAATACACATAGACGGGACAACATCTAGAGCTTTTAGGGCTGTGTCCTGACTAGTTTTAAGGAAAATTTGCTCCTTAGACACTTCAGAGCTTGAAGAAGAGGTTCCAGAAGTGAAATGGAAAGAACTTGCCTATGCAACCAGCAAGTGCCTTGCAGTAATGGGGCAGAGCTGAGAGTAAGGTGAAATACAAACAAGGCCTGGTGTAACTTCAGAGCTCCCACAGCACTTTCCAGCTATCACTGTGCCATAGTGATCATTCCCCAACTACTACTATTGAGATTGTCCCAGCAACCTGTCAACATCTTTGCCCAGTTCCCCTAGTTTAAAGCCTTTCGCTTCAGTTATCATTATAGCCCCAAATGATCATGTCTCCTTCTCCTCTGATTGCCTATGACCTGGAAAGCAACTCTGATGTAGTGTTAGTATGCATAATGAGCATTCTTCATCCACAGGCTGCCTGGGACCATCCTCCACCACCTCTGTCACTCTCTTTGCATAAACTTTGGTATTGGTGAGCCTCCACACACCCAAACTACTAATATGGCATAAAAAATAGCTGAACAAGACAAGGGAACATGTTTCTGCTGAGTCAGCACTGTATCTGCCAGCATGAAGGCTAAGAGAGAGGGGGGAACATGCACTCGTATCCTGGAGCTGCAGGAGAAAGGACGGGAGTAAGACCTCTGTGTTTGGCAAAGGCAAGCTCTCAGGTGAGTTCAGGTGAGTGTGTTTAACTCATAGCTGAAGGTGATTTGAGTTTGGAGAGTCACTTAATCTTCCTTCTCTCTCTTATCCAGTCAGAATATAACTGAAGTGGCAAACAGGATCAGAAAACATCACAGGAGAGGGTCTGCAAAGCTGCCAAGGGCCTGAGGAAAACTGTCCAGTCCCTAGGAAGGATCTAGAGGCTGGTGAGAGAGGAAGGACATGTTCTTCATGCGAGTAGGCCTTTGAGCTCTGTACTGCTTCTCAGATCAAGCCCCAAGGAGTGTTAATCTCTCCAGCAATAATCTGCACTAGAGATGCTCTCTTCCAGAGTAATTTAGCACCAGGGTTAATTTGAAATTTCCTGGAGAAGGATTTACACTTGCAATATGTGAAGGCAGGAGAGTGCCAGACTGGAGGGATTTTCCTGCAGGCTCTTCTTGCCTCCTAAACTGCTGCTTAATGCAAGGTTTTACCTCTCTTGTGTGGGAGGTCTTGCCCCCTGAGTCTTCATCTCCATGGAAAACTTGTCTAGTTTCTCATACAACCCACCAAGTTACTCAAACCAACATTAAGTTTATAAATTAGTCTTTAAGTTGCTTCTGCTTATGTGATGATTAAATAGCCTGAAGTGATTTAAATCAGCCAAACTTGGGCAAGGCGTTTGCGTAGTTGTACTGGTCTGCAGGAGCCCATGAAAGATGCGAACATCCTGTTACCTCCAAGCCACTTTGCCTGGTTCGCTACATTGCTGAGGACATCCAGCCACCACGTGGACCCCAGATGGATGTGTACAGTCACAGCAGGCTGCTCTATGCACGCTTCCCACTGCTGACTGCTCTGGGAAAAAGGCTGCCTCACAGAACTCAGACAATGAAGCGAGGAACTCCCAGCACTGCCAGGACTGAGGTTGCACAAATCTTGGTGATTCAGAGACCCGGAATGTTCCCAGGCTCTATTACCTATGTATTCTGTGAGTGATAGATTACTAATTTCCCCGGTGGCTTTCTCTTATCATCCATGACTTTAGTCACACGTGCCCACACTACAGCACCTGCTGAGACCTCCCTGTCTAGGGGCTACTCCATACCCATCACCATCCTCATGGATGCAGAGGAGGCTGTTTGCCTTTCTTGCCCGCCACTGTGGTGTTGTATGATATGCCCAGAGTCATAGTCGTTTTGGCAAGGTTCAGATGAGCCTCCAGGCTTCAAAATCTGGGCCTTGCTCCCTAGCTGGGCCAAAGGACCTCCTGTCAAACAAGACTCCGTATAATAAAAATGATAACCCAAAAGGAATCATTATCTTTACATATGTTCATTATTTTTCTCTGAAAGGTGCAGACATGACTGTTAGGCTTCCTCTTCTTGCACCGAACTCAGTGACCAGGCAACTGTGGCTTTCAGACAAAGACAAACTGTTCTGCTTTACAGCATTGGCATCACTGTGCTGCTCTGGGGGCAGAAGGAAAACTTCTTTACAGTGAGTCACTGACCTGGAAAGGATTTGATGTGCTAGCCCCAGGTGCTCCTCTTCCCTTTCTCATCAGAGGTGAAGATGTAGCACCAGCTGTGCTTTGTGTGCAGCATCATCTCCCCATTTTACCTGATGGTTATCTCACTGCTGTAACCCTGGGCACAGTGTTAGAGTTGTGTTTATGCACTTAGCCTTGCTACCAGCTGTTGAGCTTCACCCTTCCTAATGTTGTCTGGGAAGACATGCTTTTCAGCTGTGCACCAGCCTTTTCCAGAAGGAAACCAGTTCAGGAGTGAATTTATTCACAATGAGGGTTGTATGGGGCGATAATACACCGTCAATAAGGAAACCTCCCTTCTTTAAGATGCTTCTCAGTAAGTGGAATCAAAATAATACATAAAAGTAAACTGCTGCTGGCAAAACATTTAAGACAGGAACTGGATTCTTTACAGTGAGACTCAGACGCCCCTTAGCTCAGTAATAGAGAACTTATTTTGTTTTCCCACAGTATAAGGTGAGAAAAGCTCATCTAGTAAGGAGGTGGCAGAAGTGCACTCTGCCCTGGTCTGGGACACAAGGGAGATGCTTTGTCTGTTGATCTGGAGGACATTCTCACGCTCTTTTTTTGATTGCTGTCTCACATTGGAAGACCAACATTTTCTCATCTTTTCTCAACCACCCAAAAGACCTTCCTGCAGGCAGACTTGCATTTGCCATGGACTCTGCTAGAAACCACTGTGTTTATATACATGCACATGTATTTATATCTATATGTTCCTGCTGGGAACATCTGCTCTTGGTAGGCTTTTCCCTCCCCAATTTCCTGGAGATCGTAAGGAGGGCCAGGAGAGTGAAAACTCTCACCCAAACTCACCATTCCCTCACACAGAGAAGTCTATGGGCTTTGTTGGTTTAACTTGCCAATTTACATTAATACAAGTGATTATTTTGGTTTCTATGTGAGTTGGAGCTGTAAATTTTCCCATGCAGTGGCCACTTTCCCAGAATGGCAAACAGAAGATAGACAGGTTTTGTTTCTACAGGAGATGGTCTGTGTACAGAGAACGTGAAGCTCCAGAAGTAAATTACATCTGCCTCATTAGCCAGGCTACTCTGTGATGAGAAATCACTTCACAGAATTCTTCTGGGTTCCACAGGATGAAGCAAGTGATGGTTCTGTAGCATGTTCTTCAACATTCTAAAAATAATATTTTGGTGAAACAACTCATTTCATGAACATGCTTTAAATAGCCTCAGATGACTAAATAGGGACACTGGTTTTCCCTCACAAGAAAGGAAAATTTGCAGTTGAAGAGAAGATGGTTTCTGGTAGCAAACCAGATCAGTGGATGTCCTTCCATCACTTGCTTGGATTCCTGCCACTCTCTTAGCGAAGACTCAGGTGACTCTGGTCAACACGAGCAGTGAGGTTCACCAACTCACTGCTCATGTTTACCAAGGGTATTGGCAGGGGGGATTGGCAGGGGGGTTGGACTAGATGGTCTTTCCAGGTCCCTTCCAGTCCCTGACATTCCATCATTCTATGATTCTATGAACTCTGATTAAAAATATTACCAATTCACTGACCTGGTTGATCTCATGGGCCTATATTTGCAAGACTCAAGGGATGGCACAAAGGGAAAAAGGAACCAAATGCAGGAAAGCAAGGAGGAACTTCTCAAGCAGCTGCCACCAAAACCACTTAACACAAAACTCTGACTTCAGCCACCCACTTCCCTATTTTCCTTCCAAAGACTGAGAAAAGTGGAGATGCAGCAAGCCGGATGTTAATAAGCAATTTATGTTGCAGCCAGTGTGAACCAGTCTAGGCAGCATGACTGCTGTATGCCATTACGAGGGCCGCAAGGCGGGGTGGGATGGGGGATTTACAGATCAGCCCACACAATTCTGGATAATCTGCGGGATGCCTTTAGGTTCTGTGTAAATAAAAATAATTAAAAGCGGATGTAAGTAATTGGAATCCAATCCACGACAGTAACATGATCCAGCTCATTGCCAATTCCCTGAGTCACTCCATCCTCTGGATGATTATTTTTCTGCTTTTCCCTAATACATTCTCAATGCTGCATTTCACACTCAGTAGATCCAGCAGTGGGTTGATGCTGCTGGGACACTTAAAACCCTCTTCTTGCCCAAATACAGCCAGATAAGTTATCTCCACACCAGTGGGACAAGACTTGTCCTGCATTTCATCAGAAATCTACACTTTCTGGAACTTCAAGTCCCCTTCACTATCCACATGTCCAATCTTGACTCAGTTGTGTTATCACCTATTATTTGCTCAATTTATTTTGAATTAAAATAAGCAGTGGGAATCCCAGGTTTCCTTCTGAGAATCTTTACTGTCTTGCTTTTCATTGTGATCTGTTCTTGGGATGAGGCTTCCTTTCCTTGACCTCCTGGGAAGAGCATGTTGTTCCCAGGTTTGATGGCCCCGGGGGAAGGCAAAGCTCAAGGCAGGGCTCAGCAATGCTTGCACAGCAGCTTGGCCAGCTGTGGAGGAAAGTTGTCTCCCTGTACATGTAACACGGTCTGTCTTGGCCCCTCCTGGGAACAGCAGTTCCATTGCCACCACCACCTCATCTCAGTGAGGAAAGCTCTTCTCCAGACTCATTCCCAAGCTCCTCAGGGTGGTTGTTGCCTTTCAGGATTAGATATGGAGAAAGCATGGGAAAACTAATTCTATCTTGTCTGGAACAAGAGTTTTCTAGCTGGATTCAAATATCCCTTAAATCAGAATGCTTTCTGTGGGCCTCAGAAAGGTTTAGATGAAACCCATAGTCCTGTACCTCAAGAGCACCATCTTTTTACTCTATTGTTTTTGGAGATTTTCTGTCATTCAAAGGGTTTCTGTGCTGTTTGCTTTCATGTGGCACTAAAATCCTTCCTTGTTTCATCTGCCTCCAGGATGCCCGTTGGTCAATAGGATTTCTACAGGCTCTGGAATGCACATGTTTGAATGTTTTCCTCAACAGACAACCAGTAATGTAAAGCCCCCCATAGAATCATAGAATAATTTAAATTGGAAAAGACCTTTAAAATCATTCAAATCAAATGCTAACATAGCACATCTAAGGCCACCACTAAACCATGCCCACTTCCTAGGGCAGCCTGTTCCAGTGCTTGACAACTGTTTCAGTGAAGAGATTTTTCACAATGTCCAACTTAAACCACCCCTGATGCAACTTGAGGACATTCTCTCTTGTCCTAGTGCTTCTTACCCGGGAGAAGAAATTGATCCCCACCTTGCTAAAATCTCCTTTCAAGTAGTTACAGAGAGTGATAAGGTCTCCCCTCAGCCTCCTTTTGTCCAGGCAAAACAATCCCAGTTCCCCCAACCACTCCTCGTAAGACTTGTTCTCTAGACCCTTCCCCAGCTTCATTGCCCTTCTTTGGACATGCTCAAGCACCTTCTTGTAGTGATGGCCCCAAAAGTCAACATAGTATTTGAGGCACAGCCTCACCAGTGCCAACCCAGTATAAAGGCATGATCACTTCCCTCATCATGCTGGCCACAGTATTTCTGATATAGGCCAGCGTGCTGTTGGCCTTGTTGCCACCTGAGCACACTGCTGGCTCATATTCATTTGTTGTTGATCAACATCCCCAGGTCCTTTCTGCCTTGCAGCTTTTCAGCTACTCTGCCCCAAGCCCCTAGCATTGTTATAACCCAAGCACAGAAGCTGCTGAGCTCTGCCTGAAGGCAACCTGAAATCATGTCCAAGCAATCACATCGGATGCTGCCAGCTTTAATGAGCAAAGCATTCCAGATGTTTCCACAATGAAGTGAGGGAAGATGAAAAGTGCACAGGAATATAAACCTCATTTTCTAAATAAGCTGCTAATTTTAGCGATGCCTCATTCCAACAGTTAAAATAGCAAAGTTTGGAGTTCCTCCACCTGGTGCAGCACACAAGCATGTAATGTTCATGGGGTTGCTGTCACCCAAGTGCTGGACTCTGCATTTGGCTGTGCTAGACCATGCAGTTGTCCTCAGCTGATGGATCCAGCCTGTCCAGCCTTCCTACACTCAAGCAGATCAATGCTCCTACCCAGCTTAAGTGTATTTTCCACATACTCAGTGTGTGAATGCTCGGCACAAAGATAGATTTCGAAAGGAGGGAGCCTGGAAACCTGCTTTGTCAGAGCCCCTGTGGCATCACTCTCAGCCCCATGGCTTCGCACATCCCAGAACAGCGGGTCACCAAGGTGAAGTAGCTGGGGAGGCCCGGGGCTGATAGAACACTGCTTTAAAAACCCCTGAAGGGTCTGCTGGTGCAGAGACCCAAGGAGGCTGCAGTGCAGTCGGGGTGGAATATGGGAGAGGTGGAATAAGGGGGAGGATAGAATATGGAGAGAGACAGTGGAATATGTGGGAAAGGAATGGGAGGGGAATACGTGAGGAAGGAATATGGGAGGAATGGAATACGGGGTGGTAGACTACGTGTGGGTGGAATACGGGGGAGTTGGACTAATGTGGAGAGCGGAATGCAGGGGACGTGGAGGCGGACGCTTGGCCGAGCGGGGCTGCGCCGGGGGGCGCCCTTGCGCGCCGGC
>VWYK01060734.1:0-22465 GCA_013399775.1 Semnornis frantzii | reverse complement strand
GCTTTTGCAGAGTTTTGTTTTTGGGGGCCTTTTTTTCCCCCCCCCCCCCCCTTTTTCCTTCTTTTTTGCCCTTCTGAGATATTCTTGCTGGCTCATAGCCCAGAGTAGGTAGCAGAAGCAGGAGAAGTTGTGTAACATGGCCAAGCAATTTATGTGCCTGGCTGTGCAGTTGAAAAGCATTAGGGTCTTTTGTCTTCAGCATAGGAAAACACCTTTCGAAGTTCAGGGTGATGTTGACTTGTTCTTCTCACCCTCCTAACTGAACCAGCAGCTGTTTGAAAATAGTTTTTCAGTTGCTTTGCCTGTTGTATGAGATTGTGTTAGCCTTTCTTTTGATGTGCCTTTTGTTCCTGGTGCCTTCTCTGTGCTGGCATAACTGACACGAAATCCATGAACCAGAGGTCCTGCTTGGTAGATAGAGCTTCTTTTGAAGACAAGCAGCCTCAATGTAAAGGAATTGAGGAAATGAAGCCCTGATACTGGAAATAGGTAAACAGATTTGTGTCTGTCATCTAGCCAAGACCAACTGGGTGCAGACTTTTTACCTGTCTGATGCAATGGGGAGCTGAGTTGCAGTAGAGCTCCTCTGAGGGCTTAAAAATAGTGGCAGGTTTTCCTTCCTGTTGGTGATGCATTTGGTTTAAAGTGGATTCAGATGTGGTTGGAGGCTCAGAGCAGAACATCCCTTGCAGTCTCACCAAACCCCATGTTTGCACAAGGTCATAAAAATCATGAGGGAGAGAGGCAGCTGTTAGGGACAATTTCTCAGCTAGCCTGGATTTCATCCTGGTTGGTGTAATTTTGAAAGGTCACTATTTGAACAAGTAAACATTACCAAATACAGAGAAGACTTTTACAGGTCTTACATGCTACCTGCATGTGTTGGGTTGTTTTTTGTTTTTTTTTGGTTTTTATGGGGTTTTTCTGTTTGGTTTTTTTGTGGGGTGTTTTTGTTTGTTTGTTTTTTTATTGGGTATTCTCAGGAAGCTCCTGACTCATGCTATAGTATCTCAGCCTTGAAATGCAAAGCTGGTCTGAATTCCTCTGAGGTGGCCAGGTAGCAAGGACTGCTGAAACACAATTAGCAGTAGTTACTGACCTGGCAGGGTTGCAGTGTAAATGTAGTCTCACTGCTAAGGGTGGTGTCAAGTTTAAGGAGTTATAATTGTAGCCAGTGGTGTACTGGGGGAGTGTGGTGCTCACTGCACTGGTTTTCTTCTATCCCGACCTCACTCTCCTCTGTATAGAAACATATTTGTGGTCCCACAGCTCCGGGCCATCCCTTGCGATCTTGCAGGGGATCTCTGGCAGAGAGAGCCCTGGTTGCATGCCACTGTTGACTAATGCCTCCTGTCTGTCTTCCAGCTGCTTGTGCTCCTTGGCACCACTGATGGTCAGTCAAAACTGACCTCTGAGCAGAATGCCATCAACCTCCCTCCTAGCAAGTACCGCCACTTCGACCGTGCCATCAACAAAGAGCTGATCTGTGACAAATGTCCTGCAGGAACCTATGTGTCTAAACATTGTACGAAGAACACCTTAAGAGAGTGCAGCCCTTGTCCAGATGGGACCTTTACTAAGCATGAGAATGGCATAGAGCGGTGCCACCCTTGTAGAAAACCCTGTGAACTGCCAATGATTGAGAAAACTCATTGTACTGCCTTGAATGACCGTGAGTGTGCTTGCCTGTCTGGTACATTTCAGACAAACGATACCTGCGTCCCTTACACGGTGTGCCCGGTTGGCTGGGGCGTCCGCAAGAAAGGAACTGAGACAGAAGATGTTAGGTGCAAGCCGTGCCCTCGCGGTACCTTTTCTGATGTGCCTTCTAGCGTGATGAAGTGCAAAACATACACTGACTGCTTTGCGAAAAACATGGTGGTCATCAAACCAGGGACGAAGGAGAGTGACAATGTGTGTGGTTCTCCAGCGTCTCTTCCGAATACATCTTTGACTTCATCGAGCACTGAAGTGGGCGAAGAGCCCTATGAAGTTCCACCAACTGCTCATCTTCCCAAAGGTAATGCCTCCCACTCAAATATAGGCACAAGTTTGGTTGTGGGATCGTATCGCTGCCTCAGCCAGGGTTGGCTTTAGGCTGTTAAAGGGCAACCTAGTCTAAAGTGTGGATGGTGCTTTTACTTCTTGTCCAGAAGGCAGCTCCAGAGTACATCAGGTTACCCTCACTTGTGTTAAACCAAGTTTAATAATGCTTTCACTGAAAGTGTAGTAACAATCGTACTCCTGGCTGTCCTACTGTTTGGACTGGAAGGACATCATGCTCCCCAGCCACCTCTCCCGTGTGCGCATTGTACTGATCCAAATCTTTGTGCATTTGTGGCAAATCTGAGAAGAATGCGGCAGGAAAACTTCAGCAGGAGAGGAGCTTAGCTCCAGCAGACATCTTTCCTGAATGATGAATATGCTGCTTTCCTGCCCATGCTTACTCTGCTACCTTTTTCCTCTTGCTATGCCAGCATATAGGCTTGAAAGGGAACTGTTACCCAAAAGATGCTCCAGGACTTAGGCTGTGCCATAAATTTTATCTTTAACATCTAAATTTTCTAGTAGTTGTCAGTGGTGGGAAAAATCAGGTTGAATTCCTCATTCTCTTATGTAATTGGAAGTGATACATCATTGGGGTCTTCATTGGAGATGTTTTGTCCAGGGCTGGTTCCAGTGGTACTGTGGGACCCCACTTGACATGATGGTACTCAGCACTTCCTGGGAAGCAACCTCTTTACATTAAATATCTCAAATGGGGCATTTTGCTAAAAAGATGCAACTTCTGATGGCCCGTACATGTGAGCTGGTGAATGCAATAGCAAGGAGGTGTTGACAGTGGTAAACTGGTGCCTCTCCTTTGTTAGGTCTCAAAGATTACTATGACATTGGTGTATCATTGAGAGAGGGTGTTCCCTGAACTTTGAAATCAACAATAGACACTAGGCAAAAGTGAAAACATTTTCCCTGTTTGTGTCCTGGTCAGAGTGTTTTGGGTAACAGAGGCAAATCACAGAACTGTATGGTTTGAAAGTGACCTCTGGAGATGTCTATTCCAACACCCATCCTAAAGCAGGTTCATCTAGAGCAGTGATGGCATCCAGGCAGATTTTGAAAGTCTCCAGAGGAGTCTCCACAATCTCTTTGGGCAGCCTGTTCCAATGTTCTGTCACCCTTAAAGCAAAAAAACTTTTCCTCTTGTTCAGATGCAACCTGTTGTGTTCCAGTTTGTGTATTGTCCCTTGTTCTGTCACTGGGCACCACTGAAAAGAATCTAGCCCCATCCTCTTGACATACACCCTTTAGATATTGATAAGGATTGGTAAGACCCCCTCTTAGTCTTCTCCAGGCTAACGGTGTGATTACACTCACTCTTTGCCTCAGCTGGGATGAGGTATGATCTTCAAAAGTCAAGTTTTCAAACCAAGCCCTAGTTTTTGCTGCAAAAGCCCTTCCTTTTCTCACCAGGCTTTGGTCATGCATCTAGCAGAGGTCTGAGAGCTGTTGGTGGATAAGAAAACTCAAAGACAGAAAGCAGCCCTTAGGAAGAAGCTTGATTGCTTCTTTTTCTTCAGAAACCTGTTTTGTAGTTGATGCATCCACGGTTGCTTGCAATGTGTCCTTAATAAAAACCATTGGAGATACAAAACCTCAACTATCATGCATTTCTAGCTCAAATACCACATTCCACAACTGGAGTAAAACTAACAGATTGACCACATCCTTTCAATAACTTTTTTTTTTTTCAAATGAGCTGCCACTGGCTTTTTAACCAGCAAAGGTCAGTTTTACCTTGACCCTACCTCTGTAACTGTACCCATCTGTTCCCAGAGCCAAGCCTCAACTTCACCTCTTCCCTTTCTTGCTGCGTGGCATTGAGTTTCTGTCTTCAGGCCAAGCAAATGCTCAGGCAGGTCTTACACTGTGATGTGATGCCATATCACATCTCCAGTGCTGTGACACTGAACTCTCCTTTCCTTTTGCAGGTCTGAACTCCTCAGTTCCTGATTTTGTGCCCTCTCCAACGCCGCGTGCATCCAGCAGCATGGCGGAGCCAGCAGGCTACTACAACGAAACTTTGGCCAATGAGACGAGCGGTGCCAGTGGAGCCTTTGCGGGCTCCGGGGCCACCAGCCAGGCACAGAGCTACCGGCATAAGCAAACCAACCAAGCACTGGAGAAGCAGCCATCTCTGGAGATGATGGGAGGTGAGAAGTCCAGTGTCCCATACCGGCCCCCCCGGCGAGGTTCACAGAACGTCCACCAGCACTTCGACATCAATGAACACTTGCCGTGGATGATTGTCCTCTTCCTGCTTCTTGTCCTGGTAGTTATTGTTGTCTGCAGTGTCAGGAAGAGCTCACGGACTCTGAAGAAGGGACCCAGGCAAGATCCTAGTGCCATTGTGGAAAAAGCTATTATGAAAAAGTCCACCACCCCCACACAGAACAGGGAGAAATGGATCTATTACTGCAATGGACACGGTGAGCAGTAGCCACTGGGGCTGTGGTGGGTAGCATTCTCTTTCCCATTCTGCCCGTTTCTTCATGGGGCTGCCCCCACGTACAGTGACTGGTTGCTTTTCCAACTGTCTTGGTCTTGCCGCAAGAACAAAGCCCATATACTGTTTCCTCAGATGTTTCTTCATCCTTAGCTTCTCCCACTTGCTGTTCCCATGGTGTTTCCCTGCTGCTGAAGCTCACCTGCTTGGCCCAGCTTCTCTCCTTCATCTTCCCACCTATCTTTAGTAGAAGGATCTTGAAGGCTCATTTTTTGGTTTGTGGGGTATTTTTTCTTTGGTTGGTTTGCTTTTGGGGTGTTGGTTTTTTGGAAGCATTTTTTTCCTCCTTGCCCCTTTTCTTCTATTTCAGAGTCTCTATTTTCTGTGTGACTCAGGCATGCATCTGGTTGTCTTTTGTGGTGTCTTTCCCTCTCCCAATCTGTTTTTGGACAATTGAGTCATCACCTTCCTGTTGGCACTGCCTCAGTTTCAGGTTCTTAGCCCTAAATCCTGACTGCTGGCTTATGTCCTCATTTTTTCACCCATATTCGAGACAGGAATGTTTTCCTTAAAGACTGTGTCATGGAGGCATATGGCTTCATGAGTGTCACAAGTTCTTCCTGGAGGCTCTACTTTGTAATGTTTTTGGTTCTTTTGATAGGTGACTTGCTGTCAGCTTTTTTTATGGCACCTTAAAGGTGACCCATTGTGGTCATTAAAATTTGTAAAAATCAATACAAAGTTAATGGTGATATGAACATGACCCCAAGTAGCCATGATCTCCCCAGCAGAAGCGTGGTTCTTCCTCTGCAAAGCTATGGTGGCAATTTGGACACCCCTTATCTTGTGCACTGCACTGCAGACAGCACTGACAAACCCTTACTTGGGGTTGAGGTTACTCAACCTTAAACATCCGTTTGCAGTTAACCTTTAGAAAAGCACATTTAATAAGGGAGGGGGCAAACAAAGAATGGATTGAAAAAAAGATCGGAAGGTTTGAGAGATCAGCTCTTGATGAAAGTCATCCTTGAGTGCTTAAGTACAAAGCAAAGAAAGCTTTGAGTAGGGTGTCTTCTATCACGCACTCTCTTCTTCCTGTTGCTTGAATAGACCTACACTTTGTCTTCATTATTGCATTTATAAAACCAGTAAGGTCTTGCTGGAGTTAGTTTTGTGCCTTCTCCTGTGTTCGTGCTACTTACCAGTTTCTTTTTAACTGTTTAAAAGTCTTGGGATGCAGTTTCTTGAGCTTTATGTTTGTGGTATCTTTACCCAATAACCTCTGCACTCCATTGTCCCTAAAATTTGTGGTACCGTAAGTGTGGTCCTTGAGGCACTGGTCAGTGGTCTGCATCAGGGTTGCAGTACCTTATTAGACATCTTTATTTGTGGGCACTACCAAAAATACTAGATGCCTTTGGCATGGGTTGATGGCTGAAAGTGGTAGTTTGTTACTAACATTTCTCACCCTAGATCTTAATTACCAGTTGGCTTATTTTCTGACTCTTTCCTGTGTTTTGGAGCATCTCAGAGCAAGGTCTGAGTTTTTGCAGAGCAGAGAGTGCTTGAGCGTGGGCACCAGACCAAGCTGTTTTAGGTAAGAGTAGCTCTGGTTTTGAACCTGGTGTTTCAGATCCTGTGCTGCAAGCTGCAGCTGGCAGCCCTTCTCCTGGAGGCCGTGAACTGCCTTTGGGGAGAATGCTGTGTTTGGTCACCAAGCATGATCCAGGTTACAGAAACTATGCTGTAACAGAAGGTAATATGTGGTGAACAATGAGGCTATGTTACCCCATTTAGGTATAACCCCACCTTCCAGATCTTGTCATCATTTGGGGGGCAGCATCATTAACAGGTCATCCTGTGCTGTGCAAAATGAGTCACTGTGATATTCTTGGTGATTCTTGAACGGCTGAATTCAGTATGTGCATGAAATTCACAAAAATACTTGCCGAACTTCTCCCTTATCTTGGGAACGAGGGTAGTTGTAATAGCACAACCACACTTAAGTCATAAATTAGTATCCAACGAAGTCTTTTGGGTGTGGAGACAAACTGCCCTGATACTCTGAGCTCCTGGCTGGGCAGTTTTGCACATCCCTCACAGGCATTCTTGAAATAACCATACTGGTTCCGTGTTGGTGTGGGTGCTTCGTGACTTCCTGCCACTCTGTGTCCTTAGTTGAACTTTGTGCAATGAAGGCAGGCAAATGAGCACCAACGAATTAATGCTTTGTCTTGCTTTTAGTGCAGCTCCGATTTTGCCTAAATCACGTTGTGTTAGCTGAAAAGACCTTGTTCATTAATTCTTACTTGGTGGCGGTTCTCTCTCCTGTCTGATGTGGAAATTACTCGCCTCCCAGTAATGTATAAATCTCTCTTTGGTTTTCCTGTTGAAATGTCTGGCTCTTACTACTGTTTACTTGATATGAGAGGAGATGTAGTGTCATAGAGGAGTTGACCTTTTATTTAATAACTAACCGTGCAGCTAAGATGTACTGCAGAGCTGCAGTGTCATAGCTTAGCTTTCTGCTGCTCCAACAGTGTTTGTACCCAAATCATGCTTCATGGTGAAACAGCATTTCAAACAAGAGTGAATGATTCAATGAATATAGCCAGAAACAGACTTCAGACTGTTGCAGAGAGGAAATCTTTCCCCTCTTGTGCTTCTGGTGCAGATCCCTCCATGGTAGGCAACCAGAGCAAAACATCCATAGATATGAAAGCTACAGCTGCTTCCCAGGTTGTCAGGTGCTAACCTGGTTTGTGGTTGGATTAGAGGTGTAGAGGGCAAACAATTAGGTTTAAATAATCTGGGTCCTGAAGTCCCAGGATCAGGATGCTGGCAGTGCACCCACATTCATATGACCTCCCTACCTATATGTTGGCTGCTGAAGCCAACAAGGGGTTGGGGCACGTTTATTGCTGGGGCGAAGTCTGTGTACGTAGCCATTGTGCACAATCTGCCCCCGCTTCTTCCAAGTTTACCTTCTCTTCCTCCTAATCCTTTCAGTAAACAGCTTTAACCTTTGAAAGGGAAGACTGAGTCTGACGTAGGCACTACAACCTCTGCTTGGAAGAGCTGTGCTTGAGTGGCTGCCCGAGCACTCCTCAAGCATCTATTGGTGCCTGTCTGGCTTTGTCAGTTTGAAAGATTTTATTTCTGATTGGTTCAAACCCATCAGTTCTGGCTGCAGCATAGTCAGGGTGGCACTAGCAATGCTTTGTGTCCAAGCAAAGACTTATCAGTGTGGTGGGGCTCCTTCTCAAAAGAGGAGAATTTTAGCATGGAAGCAGTGGCTCAACCTCTTGGCTGTTCTTAAGGGCACTCGATACACTGAATTGCTTTGAGATAGGTGTGCAGTCTCAAGCACCTCAATCCTGAGGTTGTCATGGGGCATTTCATTTGTCCTCATCTCCCTGTGAGCTGGTATCTATACACTGTACTCTCACTGGTCATAATGCATGCCTTAAATAACAACCCAAACCTAAAAATAGCAGTAGCTTAGGAGGCTGGTGTTAAAACTAGACCTGTGTCCTTAACATGGACGTGTTCCAGCCAAGATGGCAAATGCCAATGATTCTCACCGGATTAAATGGTTCAGAGGTCTAGAAACAGCTTGCAATGACTAACAAGCTGAGTTAGCAGCCAGCCTACCTTCACATGTGTCCTTATGCTTGTCCCCACGACAGGGACTCTCCCAAGAACTCCAAGGACTCACCTACATGGAATCAAGAAGATAGAGCAACACTAATGGGACAGCTGTGGTTGGAGAAACTGTACCTCTGGCTACTTCAGTTGGCTCTTACATTGTAGCCCAGCAGATGGGAATTCAAAGGGGAAAAAGAGTTATCAAAAATTTCCAAAGAGATGGTCAGTGTGGTGCCTGAACTGATGGTATTGGGCTGATGGAGCTCTGGTTTTAACCTTGAATGACCGCTTTCTTTTAGGAGATGAAAACTAGCCAACACAATGGAAACACTTTAAACAATTTATTTTAGGAAATACTATTTTTTTTTCCCCAGCTATTTGCAAAGGCAAGGAGTTCTGCTTGCAGAAACATTTCAATAAAAATTGAAAATTGAAGCCTGTCTCCTGAATGCCTGATGTCTGCCATCAGTCTGTGCCAAACATGAAGATGGGTTTGAAGTCATCTTGCGGAAGTTGCTGATAGTGTTGTCTTTGACTTCATCCACTAAGTAACAGTGGGTGAAAGGCAAAGACCATGTAAAACATGAAGGTTTTGGGTAAAACCTGATTTTAAAAGATGCTACCTAAAATGATGTGCCAAGAGGCAAAAAAAGTTTGATTTTTTGGTGGTTTTTTTTTTGTTTTGGGTTTTGTTTTTTTCAGTTGAAAGACTGAAGAACAGATCTTTCCAGCAGTAGCCTGGTATGAGATACCACTTCCCTTTTGTTTTTCTTAAAGACTTATAATTGCAGATTATTGCAGTGGGTGGTAAGACTAAAGCCAGGAAACTGCTGGTTAAGCAATCAGAGCAATAAACTGTTCTGCAAATGCTGTTTGCAGCCAAGATGGAGCTGAGGCTTGACTGAAGGTAGAAGAGCATATGCTGAAAATGACTCAGGATCAGAGTGGGGAGTCGAGGGTTGATGGTGGAAAGATAAGAGCTGGGNTTGATTGGTGATTTGCAGGGAATAGTCCATGGCTTGCAGCTAATTGCTGTAGGACTAGAGTTAGGATTGAATTTGGTCTGCTCCCAAGGAAGCTGAGTCTTGAAGGAGGGCTGCATCCTTATGTCTTGGAGAGCCTCACGCTGACTGCAACTCTGAAGCATTCCCATGTGAATCAGTCAGTCTCTTGGTGGCGTTCATTGGGACATCTGAGTCATGACAGGCTTGTCCTCATGTGGAATCAGCTACTTATTTATGGCTAGTGTTAGAAGATGCTTATCAGAGTAAAATTACTTGATTCCTTTAGAGAGACAGCATATTGACTAAAAAAATCCACACATAACTAATCTCTTCTATAGATCCATCACCTAATGAAGGGAAGCAAGTGCATGGGAACAACCCAGCAGAGGATATTCTTCCTCAAGCCTGGTGTCACCCCCTTAACCTAAATAAGGAAACCCAGCTGCAGGGATGGTACTCACAGATCTACAAGGGATCAGTGCTTTCATGGGTAAATGCGATGAAAGCCACTTAATGTAATGGCTTTGTTATGTAGAGTTTTCTCTTTGATCCACTCCTGAAGAAGTCACAGCTTGGTGGCAGGACCATCGTGCTGGGAGGCAGGATATGGATGGAAGAGCTACTGTGGAAATGCATGCTTGGGGACTGTATTTTGTGCAGTCTGCAGAGCATGGGGTGAAAAGCTTCACCAGTCTCAAAGTGTGATGAACTTGTGGTTTTGTGCCCGGACTACAAATAGGACAGAGTTGGTGAGCAGCACCTCATGAGGGCAGGTGTGGCCACTGTTGTTAATACAATTAGGTAATTGTGTTTACACCTGGAGAGGAGTGGCCCTGGGCTTGTGTACAGATCCTAATCTGACTTTTGTAGATAGAACATAGGATGAGAAATTACTGTCTGTCTACCTGCCAAAATGGAGAGCTGGATTTTCTTGCCTTTTTTTTTTTTTTCCCAAAGCAATCTCTCTTTAGGCATCTGCAGACAACTGGTGGTTCTCTCACGCTACTTTATCCACCTCTGCAAAGTGAAACCTAGACAGAAATGGAACTTGTTAAATCGGAAGGTATACGTATGATCTGGGCACCACGATGAATATGGATGCTGTGGTACTGCTGAGCCCTAAAACAGGAATCCTCACTCACTGGAGCTGGTTCAGCTGTGCAGGAACTCTGTGTTTCATGCTGTGTTTGCTCCAACTTCAGAGTGGGATGAAGCAGCTCTTCATCTGCACTGCAAACCCTCTGCCATGGGAGCTTTGAGGTGACATCTGATGAGTTTGAAACATTATCTCCCTCAAACTGGTCACCTTAAAACTTTGCTCAGGTTTACCCCAAACTCCTTCTTGACCTTTTGGAAAACTGTGGTAGCCAAAGAGTGTATGGAGGAGCTGACAGAGGCTTCACGGTAAAAGGGAGCCTTGGAAAACACAAATGAGGAACACTGATTAGAGAGGAAACCTAATCATGTGTACATTTATCCTATCTTTTGCCCACTATTCAGCACTGTAAGGCCACATCTGGAGTACTGTGTCATAAGCGGGGCTCTCTGTTGCAAGAGCAATACGGATGTACTGAAGAGTCCAATGGAGGCCACTAAGGCAGTGGAGAGGTTGGTGTATGCCTCTTGTTAAGGGAAATCTGAGAGCTAGGACTGTAGAAGGCTATGGGGATCTTACCAATGCGTATAAATACCTGAAGGGAAGGTGCAAGGAGGACAGAGACAGTGGGCACACTGAAACACAGGAGGTTCCATCTGAACATCAGGAAACATTTTAACTCTGAAGGTGACCAAGCAATGGCAGAGGTTGCCCAGGGAGGTTTTGGAGTCTCCATCCTTGGAGGTAGATATTGAAAAGCCACCTGGATGTGGTTCTGGACAGCTGGGTCTAGGTGGCCTGGTTTGAGCAGGGAGACCTGCAAAGATCTCTTCCAACCTCAACTGCACTGGCATTCTGAGATCTTGATCCTCAGCCTTGCCGCATTAGGCCTGAAGCATGGTGCTTGATCACTTTGAATGTGTGCTGCTACATGATCTGTCTACCCATAACATGTGCAGGGTGGTGCAGAGCTGCCCTTGCACGCTGGTGTGTTTGCTCCCAAATCTGCTTAAAAAGAAAAATCAAACTGTCCCATGTTCAGAATTCCTGGGTGGGCCCCTGGTTTAATAAGGGATTTGGGCCTGCCTGTTAAGGTGCAGGGCTGAGTGTTGGAGGCAGGTCAGCTCTGCAGGGAGAGGAAGGTTGTCCTTGTAGAAGAACACACCAAGCCTGGGGTGTTTTATTTTTTGCCAAAAACTCAGCACAGCTGTGCTGACTGCTGTGATTTCTCACATTGGTAAAGCTCTCACACAGCTCCTCAAATAACAAGGCAGACTTATTTTCCTCACTTGCCAAGGCTGTCTGAGGGGGGGAAAAAATGGAGGAGGCAAATTTTAATCCTCAGGTTGGTGTCTGCGGGTGTCTGGATATTTATATGACTCTGACCATGGCAGTGTGCTTGCTCAGGCTTACCAGCTGTCCAAGAGGGTTATAATGAAGATTAACTCTGCAAAAGCTGTTTAAAATTTAATAATTACATAAAATACTTATGCTGGCTGTTCCCTTTAAGCCAAAGGAAGAGCAAGTTCACTCTGCAGGTCCCCAGTGCCAGCACAGGGAGATGTGCAAGGGAATGCATTCTGTGATGATGGGTGTGGAGCTTACCTGGGTCCCGGAAAGGTTGGACCAAAGGTGCTGTTATAGATGTGACTTCCTTGTAGCATGTGGTGGGAAGGGAGGTCTTGTTGTGTGCTCACTCTCATACTCCTGGGTCTGAAACATGTTTGTAACCATTTGCGGCTGATCACAGACCTTCCTCAACTCTCTGTTTTGGTTGAGTAAATTTCCAGAGAGTGTGTGGGAAGTGTTTGTCAGGAGTCCCTTTCCTGCCCTGTTGCTTTAAAAAGGCCCAAACCCAAACATCACCTATTAGTGGTTTGTGGCCCAAACTGCTTGCTGGGGATGTGAATCACTGGCTCCTAGGAGGGTCTGATACCAGCCCTGTCCTCCACGGGGAAGCCAGCAAATCACTAACAAGCCTTCATAACTTTATCCTTTCCTCCTATCCAGACAAAGGCACAGCAGAGGTGCAGAACTGCTCCCTTGACCTGCTTGGTCCTGCTGCTTTCAATGCAGACCAGGATGCAGTGGGCCTACTGGGCTGTGACCACGCATTGTGGACTCATGTCCAGTTTTGCATCCATCACTTCTGCCAAGCCATCCTCTGCAGGGCTACTCTGAATCCCTTCATCCCCCAGTATGGGTGATTTCCAGGACCCACATGCAAGACTGCACATCTTCCAAACCTCCTCCTTTAGGACTTGAATTATTTGGGTGGGGAGAATTGAGTTTCCAATAACTCCCTAACTCCCTTTTTGGTGGAGGTTGGTGAAATTTTCACCATTTGGAAAGGCAAGTGTTGGAGATGTGGAATTTCTAAGTCCTGGTTTGGCAGAACCATGGTGTCTTGTCAGCTGGAGTTTGGATGTGCCACGTCCTGGTTAGCTTCTTGTACATGCAGGCTCTTGGTGTGTGCTCAGAGATAAAAATAAGTGGCTGTAGCAGTTTCACATGAGTCAGGAGGATATTTGAAGAAGGTAGGTGGGCTGAGCTCAAGAACAGAGCTGGGTTTGCAGTGGTGGGGAGCTTTTATCTGAAATGTAGGGGAGGATTGGAATTCATCACTGCAGTTCTCCTGCCTGACTTGCATGTACTCTTAGGCTGTGCTCTCCAGTCATGGTATTTCATCCTCAAGGTCTGTGGAAGCATCAAAATACATCTAGCCTGTTAGTCAGGATTTGTCACCACATGTGGTGTACAACTTCTTTGGGGTACCTGTGTCAGTAGGTAAGTGGTAAGCTCCAAGTGCATCTGCTCAGATTGTTACTGGAATGGTGGAGGTCAGGTCCTGAAAGTGCCATGCTGGCACCTGTCCCTGCTAATGAATGGCTGGAGCATGGTATATCTTGAAATCCAGCTATTCTGAAAATGCATGAAGGTAGTGCTGGAACTAGGGACAGATGAGTTGCGCACTAGATGAGACAATGTGTACCACAGCTCCTGGAGCATCTCCTGAGCTTTGTTTTCCAATTGTTTCCCAGCTGTATAAACCAGCTTACAAAACTTGTGATGTTGTGCTAATCCTTTTCTCTGTGACATGTCCCTTCACTGTTAGTGGGATGGGAGGACATGTGGCCTGGCAGGGCCTGGTAGACTTGAGCTGCAATTTCCCCTTAATGGCAGCATTTTTCAGAAGAATGCTCTCAATGAGCACTCTTCTTAAAAATACCAAATGTCGTTTGGCTTGAGCTCCAAAAATGAAAACGACGATGTTTTTTTGTTGTGAGAGGGTGGGGAGAGGAAGGAACCAAAGCTCCTCTGTGGCTAGGCTGTGGTTAGACTTCACTGTATCTGCTGCCAGGTGTTTGGGTGTAGCTTTCTGGCAGGATAGCTGTTCTCTTGTTAAGTTTACTTGAAGATGTGAAAAAGAAATGGCAGAGAGGGAAGCGGGTTCTTGCAGTATTGTACATAAGCCTTCCAGCTCTGCTTGTCATGGCCTTGTGCTGCACTGGCTTCTTGCCCTGCTTGAGGCTGAGCAATTGCTGGAGAGCTGGATTCATGTCCAACCTGTAAATAGGAATTATGGGAGATGAATGAGGCTTGTCCAGAATAAGCTCAAGGGAGTCATTAAAACTCAACCAAGTCCCATGAGCTTGTGCGATGACAGTCTTGGTGGTATTCACAAGTAGGAGTGACTACTCTGTACCAAATTGTGTACCCCTGTGAGGTGGGAGATTTCCAAAGGAGCAGGACATTGGTGTGAAAAGTCTTGATCCTGATTCAAAATAAGCAAATGGAAGTCACCGAAGTAAACTGAAATGGTATTTATTAGGAAGACTGAGGCAGAAGTGAGAAATGTGTTTAGAGGCAAGAGGCCTGTCTACAGACCTGCCCTGCCTCTCCAGGAATAATGTCCTCCTTTCAGCTCAGCATCTTGTTGATGAACTGGACATGTATACAGCAGTGCTGCTTGCAGATTCCACTCTGCAGGCATCTGTTCATCTCTAGACTTGTCTTAATTTGTCTCAGTTTGCTCTGGCTGTAGACATGCCTGGTTGTGCCCATGTTGGCACAATAGGGGAACAAAACCTCAGATATAGAACATGTTGCCTATGCACATGTTGGCATTGTCTTGTAATTGACCTGGGGTTAATCACTGCCCTAAAATACTCAGTGGTGATATGGAGTAGCCCATCACAATATTTAGAGAATTGCGATGTTTGGATAATTGCAATCCAAATGCCACCTTTCCAGGTACCCAGGATACACATGGATGCCCTAGATCCTTCAGATACTTGCTCCGGGGTGTCCATGATGCATGCAGCTCTGCTGGATGCAGCCGTGGGAGTTTCATAGCAGGGGCTCCTCTTTAATTCCAGTGTCTGAAGCAAGCAGAGCTGAGTGATGGTCCCTGCTGGTGATGAGGGAGAGGTGGGTGGCAGCTCCTCCCAGACTATTCCTGTGGCCTGTGCTAAAAAAAAAAAGAGAGGGACTCAGCCTGTTCTCCGGTATTTGCAAGCTCAGAGCAGCTTTAGCATTGTGCTGACATGGCTGTGACCAACCTCAGTGGGAAACACGATATGGGTGGCTTAAAGCAACATCCCTGCCGTTTTGCTTGGGTTTGCTGGGGTTTAAAAGTCTTTGAGTGTCATCCTGAGCCTCAATATGCTGATGAGCAAGCACAGTGAGAGAAGATCCATGTGGTTCAGTGGACGGGGAGGAGACAAAACCTAAGGTGGAGCTGGGATTTTTTACTTCATGTACACCAGTGAGCATCTTCCTGTCCTAACAGGATGCTCTGACTCTACTAGTGGTCTGCAGTGTAACCCGTAGGGCTTCTGGATATATGGGAATAGCAGGACTGTAAGCTTATTATGAGCATTAACATTTTATTTTGGTTTTAAACAAGTGAATTAAGTTACTTGAAATGGCTCGAGCAGTAATACTTGGCAGTGTGCAGCCGCAACTTGTCATGTAATGGTTTTAATCTTATTTTTCAAGAGGAGAGGGAGCAATGCTTCTCTAACTGACTGGAGCCAAATCCGTGCTTACGTCTGTGTCTCTTCTATATCTCTTTGGGCTTTTGTTTGCACAATATTGTGGAAGATGTACTGAACATATGGGGCTTAAATTAATTTAATACTTGCAAGAAAATGAGTTTAAGGTTCTTATAGTATTAAGGTAGACATTTCCAAATTCATTTTTAATGGAACATTTGTTCTCCAGAGATGATTACGCGCCATTAAGTCCTCAGCTGTGTGCATTCTTGTGCCCTGGGATATTATTGCCAAGGGATATAAAGATGTTTATGGGGCCACTTTATTGAACAGTGAGATTAAATATACTAAACTTGAGAATGTCAGTAGGAGCATGAGCTTTGTGTCATAAATCCACTGTGAGAACATCAGGAGGTAAATGTCATAACGCCACATAAAACTGGTGCAAATCAAGTTGCAGCCATCTGAAAATGTTTCTCACCAGTACAGCAGTTGTAAGTACTGGGATTTGTCAGTGCTGTATACAGAGAGGCGAGCAGGTGGTATATGAGTTTTTCCTTCCCTGGGAGGACTACATATGCTATATGGGGGTCATAAACCAGCAAATTATGTTTTAATGCTTCTGGATGACTGACGCGCGTAGGAACGGGTGTATCTATATGTAAAACAAGCAACAATATTTGTCTGTGTGTTTATGCATATATACCTAGGTACACAACTCAGGAAAAAACAATAATCCTTTAATATCTCCCTCTCTGGAGATATTGACATACCTGGATGTGTTCCCGTGTGATGTAGTATAGGTGATCCTACTCTGACAGGGGAGTTGAACTAGACGATCTTTTGAAGTCCCTTCCAGTCCCTACCCTGCTGTGATTCTGTGATTTCATACAAGAGTAGAAACAACTCTCCAAAATTTATGAGCTGACATAATTTATGCACTGATATGGTGTCGTGGTTTTAAAGACAAACCGACAGAATAAAACTCTCAAACGAATTGGAGAAAAAAACCACAGAATTGTATTTGGAGAGAATTTGCAGATAGAAGTTACAAGGCAGATACAGTATACATAAGCGAGCCCCCTTGAATTTTCCCCCATCCCAAAACTAAATCTATCATCCCCAGTGCTCCAATCCTCCCCCCCATGCCTCTGCCATCCAAGAGGCCTAAGCACAGCCTCTGCAGGCCCCAACCAGGCCCATCCTTACATGTTTGTCCGATAATGTAGCTCCTGCCCGGCAGAAGGCTGGAGGGGGAGGAGAAGAGAACGAACTGGCCTTGCCGTGAGCTTATGAAGAGATAGCAGAATTGTGGGATTGAATAACAATCTTCAAGTCCCAAGAGGACTTTCTTAACCCTATAATTCTCAACCTGGGACAGATGGATTCAAACAGTGCAGAAGTTATCTATATATGTCTATATATAGATGCATAATAGATAGCACCAGACCTGCCCATCTCTCCTACCACTGCTGTCATTATCTTGGTGCACAAGCCTTGCAGAGTTTTTTGTTTCACTCATGCTCAAGTATATGTTTTTTTCTTCCCCTGGGCTGAGTGATAAATTTAAGTGTCAGCTGCATAAAACTGGTGTTTTGCTGCTTTTATGACAAAATTGGTTGAATTTGCTGGTTTAAAGAATCAGATTTCAAACCCAAGTTGTCCCTGAGTACTGTGAGGTCTTGGCTGCGTTACCTAGCTTAGAAGTGAAAACGTGTCTATATATAGCAGGTCTTGATGAGCTTGTTTTGATAGTGAGAAGGATTTGTGTCAAATATAGCTGTATGATACTGTATAGGGATTTTATATGTGTATGTGCTTGTCTGTATATAAAAGCATATTTATACACACGTATAAAATCTGTGATGGGAGATGGAAAAACGTGTGTGTATATATATGCACACAAAAATCAGGCTGTATAGATATTTTATAGGTGTGTGTATCCGTCATACAGAGAGATACATTAAAAGGTATAAAAATAGATATTTAGAGAGATAAATCTGTGTATGTGTACCTGTACACACGCGTATATAAAAGATAGGTACATGTATCAGGCCGTATTGTTTGTGTGTGTATATATAAAGAGGTAGGAATCTAGATCAGGCTGAAGGGTGTATATGTTTGGGGTTTTTTAGTATACATGTATCTATATGGCTATATTAGGGCTGTGACCTGAAGCTGCAGTTGGGAAGCGTGGTCTAAACTGTGTTTGAAATTGTTAATTTTTGGGCCAGCAGGAAGGACACTGCTCCATAAGCAGCTGATTTTGCTGACACAGCTGTTGTGTGTGCAGAGGGAAGGAGAAATAGTGCCTGTAGCAATAGAGATGTACTGGCTTCCACGGAAACCCGAGGTGTGGTTCTCCTTCTGGAAGAAGCAAGCTGAAGAGAGAAGCTTGCCTATGCCAACTCTCTGTGGTGGTTTAAAGCAAGACTATGTTCAGTATGATAAACCAAGGTTAATGAGCTGCTGTAGAGAGGCTGTATTTCAAGGTAGTAGGTGCGAGGACATATGTGAGCTTTGCATTGCTCCCAAAGTTGAAGGGAGGAAACTCTCACCATTTTGACTTAATGTCTCAAGGGCTTTTCTGTGGGAAATATTCAGAACCCTTACCAGATCTTCCATTCACCCAATGCTTACCTGGTGCAGGGTTTGCCATTCTGTAACCAAGTCATACCAGCAATCTGCACTGGAAATGGCTCTGAATGTGACTGTAGCTGCTGCAGATGCTCTGTTACGGAAATACTTATCTTTATAGCGATGCTTTGGTGACTCACCTCTTAATCCAGCTCCTGTTCAAAGCACTGTCTGTGGTACATGTGTATGGGTGAGCACATTGCCATCTTCCCTGTTCCTGCAGCCATGCAGGCTGAGTACTATGTTTTTTTTCTTTTGCTGAAGAGCCAGGAAATTTCATGGCTGAACTAATGTGGCTAATATTAGAATGCTTGCACCTTGATTGGAGCCACCTATGAGTCTGTCAGTCTTTACTTGCATAGCAGATGTTGAGGATGTTACAGATGCTGCTTGTCTGCAATACTTGCAGCTTGGATTCATGAGAGATCTTAGTAGCACTTATCTCCAAGTACTAACCCAAGAGAAGGAAAACATGGCTATTTGGGGATGAGGGATACGCTTTGCTAAAGCTTAAATTTGCAGCACTGGGAGCCTGCAGCCCCCCGTGCCTCACCTGTAGCTCTTCTGCCCCACAGGCATTGACATCCTGAAGCTTGTGGCAGCCCAGTTGGGGAGCCAGTGGAAGGACATCTACCAGTTCCTGTGCAACGCCAGTGAGCGCGAGGTGGCAGCTTTCTCCAACGGCTATGCGGCTGACCACGAGCGCGCCTATGCTGCCCTGCAGCACTGGACCATCCGTGGGCCTGAGGCCAGCCTGGCCCAGCTCATCAGCGCCCTCCGCCAGCATCGCCGCAATGATGTGGTGGAGAAGATTCGAGGTCTGATGGAGGACACCACGCCGGTAATGATGGGCTGGGCACCATGCGCTCTTGTCTAACGCATTGCACATCTTGTCTGGCTGTGGCAAGTGCATGGATGTGTGGGACCCAGCTGCAACCTTGAGCTTAGCTAATAGCAAAGTAGCTGGTCTCCACCTTGTCCCAGAGCTCCTCAAGGGTCTATGTTTAAGCCTTACATTGCTTTTGAGCACAACTTTGCCAAACTTTCGGGCAAACTATGTCAAAACCTTGACGTTTCTTGAGTCCCATGCATTGGTATTTGAGCCCTTGTATTGAGGAGATGGAGGGAAAAACATCCCTCTTTCAACTTGCTCTTAAATACTGTTAATAAATCCCTAGGATTGTTTGAGAAGGGCCAACCATCCTTGAGCCTTAAGTGGTGGTGCTGTAGAGCAGCTAGTCACTTCCTCTGAGGCAGTTACTGGTGGCATAGGACAGTCCATGTGTGCTATCTTCTGTGGCACTTCTGGCCTTAAAACAAGCTTTCTCTTATTTTGGGAAGAACAAATTACTGCAGAATATCCTGTAGAAAGGTCTTGCAGTGTCAGTTGTTGGAACCTGCCTTTGTGTTTTGTTTTGGCAACTCCTGCTTTGTGTTGATGTGTTTTGGGGTTTTCTGCTCTGGTAATTCAGTGGTCTAGAAACGTTTTTAAAGGTGATTAGTGAGTCGTCGTCTGAACATAGAAGTCAATGAGACAACACATGGATGGAGGTGAGGGTGGCTGAGGGAGGTCTTTCCTCTGAACCAATCAGTGAGACATCTGTTGGCCTCAGAATTGATTGAGACTCAAAGGGTGCATGCCTGCAAACCTCTGAGCTTTTTGTACTATAGAGTGAGGACTCTCATAAACAATACAAATGGATGTGTCCTCCCCACAGCTACAAGTGTGAAGCCCTTGGGCTGATCCAACTCATCAAGTGTTCAACAACGCACAGTGGTCTGTCTTAGATGAGCCTAGTAGGGATGGATAGGTGCCTATGCTGTCTGAGATGTCTTTGGCCCTTGTCTGGCATCCGTGGGTGCAAATGGACACTCCTTTATATCTCCCCATGATCCTGAATTCATAGATAGAAATTATGTTACTGAGAACAGTTACACCACCTTTGCACCTAGGTTGGGGCAATCCCTGCTGTCTGTATGGGCTGGGAGATGATATGGAGAGCAACTAGGCAGAGGAGGACTTGGATGGATGAGCAGCTGGGCATGAGACACTAATGTGCACCAGAAGGCCAGCTGTATCCAGGGCTCTGTCGAAAGTAGTGTGGCCAGTAGATCAGGGCAGGTGATTCTGCCCCTGTACTCCACTCTGGTGAGACCTCACTTGGAGTACTATGTCCAGCTCTGGAGTCCTCAGCACAGGAAAGACATGGACCTGTTGGAGTATGTCTAGAGGAAGACCACAAAAGTAGAGGGATGGAACATTCCTGCTATGAAGAGATGCTGGGAGAGTTGAGGAGTATTCCAGCTGGAGAAGAGAACAGTTCTGGGAGATCTCGCTGTGGCCTTTTAGTACTCAAAGAGAGCTTATAGAGAAAAATGGGGAGAGTCTTTTTGACCAGAGGCTGGAGTGACAGAATGAGAGGTAATAATTTCAAACTAAGAGGGCAGATTTAGGAGAGATAGAAAGAAGATTTTTTTTTTTTATTATTATTATTTTTTTTAACCTATGAGAGGTGAGATACTGGTCCAGGTTGCCCAGAGAGGCGATAGATGCCTTATTCCTGGGAACATTCAAGGTATGGTTGAACTGGGCTCTGAGCAACCTGATTTAGTTGAAGATGTCCTTGCTAACTGCAGGGGGGTGGACTAGATGACCTTTAAGGTCTGTTCCAACCTAAACCATTCTATGATTCTGTAACTCTCAGACAGCAAATTGGTACCCTAAACCCAACCAGCCTCCCTTCACCATCCCACCCCACTCACTATTGCACCCCTGTCCCAAATCCTTTATCTGGTGTCTGGCTTCAACCTGTTAAACTTCAAAACTGCTCTCTCCCATTGTGCCCCATCCCCCTTGGCAGCCTCTGAGGTTCAAAATTCAAATATTTACAGCCCTTGGTAGGAATAGGGGAATTAATTGGAGTCTCAGGAGAATTAGAGTACATGGCAGGAACATTTTCCTTGTGGAAGGGAAAGGCTTGTCGGCTCTTTTAGCTTCAGGAGATTATGTTGGTTTTGCATCGTGCCGAATGAATTTAGGTTAAAACTGGATTAGCCTCCTGAATCACTTTGCTAGTTTTTTTTTTTAGGTGGGGTTTTTTTTTTTTGCAGCTGATCCAGAAACTATGGTGAACACAGCAGCTGTGGGAAGGTTTTTCGGGTGTATTTATTGCAGGGCTCCTATTAAAGGTTGGCATTGGGCATGAATACTTCTCCAGCTTGAGGTTTGCAAAATATCTTCCCTTGCAGGCAGGTTTGCTGGGCAGTGGCCGAGGCACACCCCAAATTAGTGGTGCTGCCAAGAACAAAAATAGGGGATAAATGGGGGGAAAGGGAGAGATTTTTTTTTTTTTTTTCTGCTGCTTCAGTGAATTATTCTCTGCTTTGGGATTAAAATTGAAGAAGTTCAGCTTAGTGCAGGAATTGGGTAATAGAATGTTTTTTGAGTTTGTAACGGCATTTTGCAGATACCAAGAACTGTCAACACTCACTTGGGCTGGCCTAGGGCTATTGCTGATGTGGCAGGCTCTGTTGGCTACCTTAAGTGTCCGACCATGAGCAATGCTTTAAGATCTTACTTTTTTATTTATGGTTGTGCTGACCTCATCTGTGATATTCGAGGGAATGGATGGAGGGGAAGCAAACAGGGTATTCAGAAGCACAGCCTCAGGGAAGTTTAAAAGAAATAATGAATTACTAAGGGAGATGTTGGAGATGGAGAGGGGAATGCTTCAGACTGGGTCTCAGCAAGATTTAGGTCTTCAGCTAATTGCATGTTGTGGATAATCCTGTGAATCAGCAGTTATGTCAGGACTGGGTCTGGTGTGATGTTAAACTGTGGCCCTTTAGGGAGGTGCCAGAGGAAATAAGGATATGAGAGTGGCCCTGTGTCCAGGCCTGTGGCTGTGGAAACTCTTCTTAGCTTCTTTTCTTCCTCTTTCACAGGTCAGAATCCTGGGGAAGGGGGTTAAGAGCCTAAAGCAGAGTTCCCCAAATGCAACCATCAGCAGCTCCTGCCCATCCCCTCTGTTTCTTCTTTTGGCAAAAGAGAACTGGGCTGGACTCAGTAATTAGCAATTAACTTTGTGCTTTGTTAAGCTCGCGTGTCAAAGGCAAACCACAGTTGGGGTTGAACCAGACTGGAGAATGCAATATACAAAAATTTGATAAGCCACAAAGTAATAAAAATAATATATGAACGTTAATATAAACTTCACAGTAGTAATGGTTATGTTTGAGGTTTCCCTTCTGTGGTAGCCACATCTCCTTGGGTCTGTGTATTTGCAGTATGATGGCTTGGGAGCTTAAGATGAAACTAGAAGATAATGGGGTCATAACAAGCTGAATGTACTACCAGTTTAACCTATAATTGAGTTTGGAAACTCTTCATCATGTCTCCATCAACATGCCATGTTTGGAGTTGAAACACCAAATTGATAAAAAGGAGCAACCAGGAACTCTCAGGAAGACATTATCTCCTGCTTGGAGAAGCAATTGACCCATGAATGGCAGGGCTGGTGAGGAAGAGCTGCTTTCTCTGTGGTTCGCTGTGTTTCGGTCTGTCGTGGTTTTAAAGAAA